>PVIW01008616.1:40011-59353 GCA_004026585.1 Noctilio leporinus
CCCACCCACCCATTCCCCCCAAAGTCAATCCCACCTGTTGTCCATGTCCATGGTTCCTTTATACTAGGTTCTTGTCTAAGCTGCTCCCCATCTTTGCCTTAATAGTTATCTTGATTATGACTGAGATTGACATTGTAGAACATACCATTTCAGGGAGGATTATCCATTTAAATGTTCTATTTGCATTGTTTCAGGGTTCTGGTGTTTACCCTAAAGTTAGTAATAAAGTGTTTTTAAAAAAGACTTGGGAAGTCTATGAAAATCAGATTTCTTTACAATTTTTAGACCTGGAGTGGTTTTTTTTTCCCCTCTCATCCCAATAACCTAGTAAGCAAAGCCTGCTGACCTAGTTCTAAACTTCAGATGTGAGCCCTTTTTCTTTGATATGTATCTGGGCTTTGCATATTCTCTAACCTAATTTGCAGTGAAGATTTGGGATAGGAAGCATAGCCTATCTGCCATTTGATAGTAGATTACCTGTGAGCTCCTTTTTCACAACAGGAGAGATCATCTCCTTTATTATGAAAGTGCTTTAGGGAAATACTATAGTTGATTTTTTTTTTTTTTTTTTTTTTTTTTTTTTTTTTTTTTTTTTTTTTTTTTTTTTTTTTTTTTTTTTTTTTTTTTTTTTTTAGTGTACTTAACTCTTAAATTCTTCCTCTCCTACCTGCACTCGTTAGATTTGGAATAAAAATAAAAATTGACTTTTCCAATCCTATCAGGCTCACAATTATCAGCTGCTAAAGTTGTTTACATTATAAGCCACTGGTAGCAAAGGGCTCTTCAAACAAAACCATAGTTTCTTTTCTGTATGCTTCAGACAGGTGACCTTTAGCCCTGGCTTCTTTCTTGGTATAAAGAGGCCAGTAAGTTTTCTGTCAAATCTCTTAATAGTGCTACTGGTAGGCATAAGGCATGTGTCTTCAGATAAAATAGGTCATTGTTTAATTAACTGTTTTAAACTACGTGACAGCTAGCACCCTGAGGTAGCAGGGTCGTTCTCACTCATGATTGCTGCTTCTAACAGAATGCAGCCTATTCTACATTTTAGGACCTTTTACTTCCAGCACTTCATTCCCTGATATTTAATTGTGTACACATTAAAATGTTGATTGTTACAGTAATGGAAAACACATTCATAAAGTTTATGTGTTAAAACCTATGAAAAAATAATTGCATTTTAACATGGATAAGGTTATAAGCTAATTAAGGAAAGACTAACAATGTCATTTCAGACATTAATCCTTTTATGGTTTGAATTGACCCCCACACTTTCGTGCCCCACATAACACACAGGGCATATTCAATTCAATTTTTGTATAGAGTGCCTGTCACTGTGAGATGGAATATATGTGTGTATGTGTGTGTGTGTATATATATATATATATATATATATATATATATATATATATATATATATATGTGTGTGTGTGTGTGTGTGTGTGTGTGTGTATACACACATACATACACACATACTCCTCATGATGGATAATTCTTTTAAAGAAAATTTATGCTAAACTTCTCTCATTTTATCTCACCCTATTATATAAATATCAAACTGAAAAGTATTTTTTTTCTTAGTATAATTTGGTGCTTTAGGAATTATGTTAGCAGAAAGTGTTTCTCTTTTAAGTATCATAAGGGAACCATGTAAATGAAAAATAATGTTACCATTTTAATATTTTCTCTTAAGTTGTACTGAAACTTATTAAAACAATTGAGTTAGTCCATTTTACCTATTTAAAGATTTCCCATATTTTATAGTAAAAATAGTGACCTAGATTCTCTCAGTTGAGTAAGTTCCTTTTAGGTAATATTTTTGAAAATGCATTTGTAGAACATTTAGTATATTGCAGCAGTGATTTAAATAATATCACTTTTTAATTGTTATATTTGTATTAAATAAAAATCTGTTTGCCTTGCATAGAGCCATGTTTGTGCTTTTGTTACAATGATAAAATTACCTATTAATTTGTTCTCAAAAAGAGAGGTTCAGTCACACATTCATATATACAGAAAATCCTATTATTGAAATAGTCATATATGACATTTTAATCCATTAAAGATTCTTGTGAGTATACTTTGGGGATTACTGATTTGTGTGCAGAAACTTCCAGAACAAGTCAGAATTTAATCCACATATTCAGATTGCCATCACACTGCAGCTCTATTTCTCTGTGATTCTCTTAGCTCGATCTCCCTCTACTGCCTCTGTCAAGTAGTTGATTCTTTCCAGGATGGTTTTGTCATACCAAGATGGCTACCAGAGCATTCCAGTGGTTCTTTTTTTGTTTCTGTCCAAAGGAAAATTTACTTTATCCTCAGTAATCATACAAAAAGCCTGGGTACTTTATTGGTTGGAACAGGTTAGGTTGTGTGTCTCTGGTTATTACACCGTGTGGCCAGCAGAAAACCATGCATGTGTGTAAATTTGTATGACATGCCCCTGAGCCAGTCACTGTGGCAAGGGGGATTCATGGAAATCAATCAGAGCTCATCCCTGGATTGAGGTTGAGATTACGCTCACCCAGAACACAAGCCTGCTCCACAAAGTGGGGCAGACTGATTGAATGTAATTTGGGAATTATATTTTGGTAATTTTTGAATGATTTTAATGCTTTTTCATGGATTGATCACATAAATCTTTAATGGGATAAAAGACATCATGTAGCAATATTCTAATATAAGTATTACTGGTGTTTATATGTGTGTATGTGCTCATGCATTTGAATATGTATTTTTTCATTAGTTCTTGAAGTGCTTTTCTCTGGAAAAATATTTTTCACATCCACTTTTTTTTATCTTATGTACATAATAATTGGGTCCTTTTCAAAGATATTTTCACACACCAATCAAAGTCATGCTTAGTGTAGGTTGGGTTATTACTAATGAACCGAGTATATTTAACATTTAGTGAACATTTATTGAGTACCTATTATAAACAAAGTACTGTATTTGGTGCTCTTGTGTATATGAAGATAAATATATGTAATAAAACAATGACAAATTATCTTTTGAAATGTGTTTATTTTCCATATCATACATTTTTCTTTTCTGCCATTTCTCATTTTATCATAGGAGGACCTTGAGGGTTCTTTTTTTTAGAATAAAGAAGAAAATAATGATACATGTGCTCAATTGAGTTAGTTTCATGCTCTGTAGCTTATATGGAGAAAATAAGCATATAAGAAGTAAAATGAATATATTTACAGAGTTTAGCTTATTATTAAATTCACCAATTTTATATTTTCTTCTCACAGATGGCTGGCCTTCAATATGCATCATAGAATTTACAAAAACAAGAGTTTAATAAGCTGAGTAAAATGAAGCTATTTATCTGGATAGATTACTTTGTAAAGTATAAGAAAAGAGGACTCTCCTAGGTCAATCTAATGTATGATTTTCCATTTTTTTAAACAAGTGTTACTGACTTACATATTTTAGTAGAAAATAGGCAATTTTCAGATAATATCTATATTTTGTCATAAATTATCATGGTGCTTGTACAGTATATATATATGTATCTCCAGAAATTGCCAAATAATATATTCGTTATCAATAGCATTGTAAACACAATATGGTTTCCTCTTTTGTTTTAAAATGATACATTTATGCAACATATACTATGTTTAGGCAACCCAATATTTATGTAGGGTAGCATTTGGAGACAAATAAGAACTTAGTGAACTGTGTCTATGTTTATGGCTAATTGAAATAAGAAATTAAGTTTGATGAAAACAGTTTGATATATTGTAATTGGGAAATGTTTATGAACCAGACATAATTCACTGAATAATGGAGAGCTATACATTATCCAGGACATTCTACATGTAAACCAAATTTTGGAAAGAATTGGAGGAGTGGGGAGGGAGAGAGAGAGAAATATCTTTGGATGAGTAGTATTGGCACTAGAATGTTAACCATTTTATATCTACCTATTTGTAGCTGAGCATATTTTCTTCTAACAAAATGAAAAGTTTTTCAATTACAGTTTATATTTGATATTATTTTAGATTAGTTCAGGTGTGTAACATAGTAGTTGCACAGTCAAATACTTTGCAAAGTGTCCCTCCCAAAATTTCTAGTACCCACCTGACACCATATATAGTTATTACAATAAACTCTATTCCCTATGCTGTACTTCACATCCCCGTGACTGTTCTGTATCTACCATATATACTTCTCATCCCTTCACTTTTTCACCCACTGCCCTAACCCTCCTCCCTTTTGAGGACTCTTCCCTAAATTGTCTCTGTACATGGACCTTCATCCATGCTGGCAGATCTTTATAATTCTGGGTTTTGGCTAAGTCAAGAAGAACTAAGTAAGTCCTGAGGGATGTGCTGTATAGCTAAGCCCTTTTTCCCATTTGCCTGGGCACATCTCCTCTGTTTAGGAGAACACACGTGTTTAACATCATAATGCATTTGACCTTGACAGCATCTGTTCAAGTAAATTCAGTGTTTGCTCTTGCAGTAGCAGAGCAGGCTGTAGTCCTGCAGCTTTTATTTTCAAATAACATGAAGAAGAAAAATTTGACACTGTACCATTATGAATCCGCATTAAAAATTAATGTATTTGCTTCCTTTCAAGTAATTCTTTATAAATACCCAACCACTGGGTTTATCTTGCTTAGTGTCTTGAACCAAAGAACCATGAATCTTCAGTTTATTTTGCAGATGACATGTCGGCTGTATGGTGGTGGTGGAAAAGAGGAGAGGCACTTGGAAAGGAGAGTTGAAGACAAATTGTGGAGGATCCTAATACCATGCTAAAGGGGATACATTTCTTTGGAAGGCAGGAGAAGGCTATTGACAGGTTTTGAATATGGATCTCCTTGTTTAGCCCCAGGCATTGAAGGTGCTAAATCCAGAGGCCTCTTGGCACTAGAAAGATGGGCAAAAAGAGCCATGTTGAATTGGAAGTGCTATTAACACCTCTATGTGAGCTGTCTAAGTGTATTTGGAAACCAGTATTTTTCTCAAGATACTGGTTAAGACCAATGATACAGACATGCAATGGAAGGGCTAGGATGGAACGAGATAACTGAGCAATCCTTACAAGTATATGAGATTTCTCAAGAGAGAAAAAAGTATAGTACATTTGAAGAGATTCAAGGACAGAATATTTGAGATTGTTTTACACACACACACACACACACACACACACACACGAAAGAATCAGAAGGGGTGGGCAAATAGGCATGAAATTGGCCTTCAGGTCAGTATACCACAGATTTTTTGAAAAGACTGAAAACTGCAGTCATTTTGAACAGTGTCGGATGCTGTCATGGAATCGAAGAGGGCAGAAATGGGGGAGTGGCAACTGGATCTGCCGTTCTTGAGGTAGACTGTATGCTTTGAGACAGCATACAGTACAATCTATAAGATTGTATAGAGTTAAAGGTTGACATCAGCAGCCTGGAAGAAGGAAAGTGAAGTCATCTATTCAGCAGTTCAGTGGTGAAAGCCAGGAAGACACGAGTAGCAGATTGAAGAGTACTAGTAACACTGGACAGATATGTTTTAGATGGGGAGAAGTTGAAGCAATACTTTTGAAATACTCTGGGATAGGAATCTAGTACAATTTTGTATACTATATTCTGTGCTAATAATAAGTGGTATAAAACCACAAGGTTGATTTTTATGGACAAACAGGCACATAAATCTACATCAGCAATCATAATGTATTTTCAATAAGAAGTTCTTATTACATTAATCTTTAATACAACTTCATTTTTAATAAGCAGTTATTAATATTGAATCCTGCTTAATCCTTTTTTCAGTGCTGTCTCAGTGTATTTTCTATGTTTTAAAAAAAATAATCGTTCAAAGTCAGGCTTTGTCAGAGAGCAGGATGGCATAGAGCATAGGCCATGACATATTGGAACATTTTAACATGCTTTGATTTTTTAAAACACAATGAAATAAGGGCCAGGTGATACTGTGTTTTAAAACATTTGAGGCTGGAATTCTATTATTTATGCAAAAGCTTGCTGATCACTAGGGCTCTGTCCCTTGATGCCAGATTTTTAGCACTTTCTACAGGCTGTGTGAATAATGCATTGGGGGCCTTTGAAACCAACTCCTAGAAACAAGCCCCCTGAAAAACATGAATTCCCTTACATACTCAAGTAATGCAGTGACTTCCCTATCTAGAAAAATGCCAGCGAATGGTCAGTTTTGATGGCTAGTTTTGACATTTGTAAAACCAAGTAAAAGGAACCTATTCTTTTTTTTAAAGATTTTATTTATTATTTTTAGAGAGAGAGGGAAAATGAGAGAGGCAGAGAGGGAGAGAGACATCAATGTATGGTTACCTTTCACCTGCCTCCAGCCACAGACCTGGCTGGAGGCCTGGCTTGCAACCTGGTTATGTGCCTTGGCTGGGAATCGAATCAGGGACCTTTGGGTTTGCAGGCTGGTGTCTTATCCAATGTGCCACCAGCCAGGGCTAGGAACCTATTCTTGACCCACCATCTACAAAGTTGATGTGCATGGGAACATATGAGCATATGCATTATGGATGTTTAAATGATTAAATGTAGTTAAAAAATATAACATGATAGTAAACAGGGTTTGGTTCTTAGACCGCATTTATTTCCCTGATGGTCTCATCTAGCATCATGGTATCAAATACCATCTGTAAGTTGATTGCCTCCCAGATCTTTAGCCGAGCTCAGAACTTTCTGCTAAACTCCAAATTTAGATACATAACCATTTATTCCTAATCAATTCAAATTGAACATGTTCAAAACTGAATCAACTAACCTCCAAATCTGCTTCTTCAGCAGCCTTTCCTGTCACAGTAAGTGGCTCCTCCATCTTTCCAGTTGCCTCAGCTAAATACTTTGGAGTCAAAGTTAGTCTCCCTTTTTTCTCATATCCTGTATTATGGGGCAGAAATAATGCTGCGTCACCCTGACCAGTTTGTATCAGAATCTAACAGCTTCTCACCACCTTCATTGCTACCACCGGCATCCGTGGTCTAGATTATTGAAGTAGCCATTTCATCTGGTCTGCCTGCTTTGACCTTTTTCTTACCTGCAATCCGTTTTGTCTGCCATGTGGTCCTCTTAAAACGTAAATCACATACGGCAGTGCTACTAAAAATCCTCCAGCAGCTTGCCTTTCTATCTTGTAAGCCCGTAGAAATCACTTTCCTCTCCCCCTTCATTTCCTCGCTGGCCTTTTCTCCCACCATTCTTACCTTCGCTCAGTCCACTGAAGCCACCCCAGGCCGCATGCCTCTTCCCTGAACACATTTCCTGCAAATATTCACTTGACTACTTCTCTCTCACATTTAAGTCTTTTCCTCAAGTGACACTTCCTTGGTGATACATTTTTCTCTGACCATCCTTTTAAATCTGCATCACCTCCTTCCTGGCACTTCTTATTCCCCACCTTCACTTTATTTTTCTTCCTAGCATGCACATGCTTCACGTGTATTTACTTGTTTACTATGTCTCCCTAATAGAATTAGTTCCAGAAAGGTGTGGAATTTTGTCTGTTCTGTATATGACTGCATCATCATTGTCCAGAACAGCTCATGGCCCTCAGTAGTTGCTCAATAAATCATTGTTGAAGAATCACTGTATTTTTTTTAATTTAATTTAATTTTATTGTTGTTGTATTACATCCATCCCCTTTTTGCTCCCCTCTGAAGAATCACTGTATTTAATAAGTGGTAGAGCCAGAATTCAGAGCCCTTCTCTGCAAAATAAAGATGTGATGTATTGCATGTGTAAAATCTGTAATTGTTCCCCTACCTAGCAAATTAACAATTATAACATTATAACAAATCTGTTTGAAGTTTTCAATATTATTAGTTCAATTACCACTAAACTAGAGATAACTTAGTTCACCAGTAAATTATGAATATCTTTACATGCTTACTAAAAAAGCAAAATTGTAACATGTAACATAGGATAATTTCCGTGTTTAAGGATATAGTACCTGTGATGATTAGATGATAATTTTTTAAATGTATTTGTTTATTTTTTTAAAGATTTTTAAAATTTATTACTTTTAGAGAGTTGGGAAGGGAGGAAGGCAGAGAAGGAGAGAGACATCAATGTATGGTTGCCTTTCACCTGCCTCCAGCTACAGACCTGGCTGGAGACCTGGCTTGCAACCTGATCATGTGCCCTGGCTGGGGAATCGAACCAGTGACCCTTCAGTTCACAGGCCAGTGCGCCTATCCACTGAGCCACCAGCCAGGGCTAAATTTACTTTTAATTACAGTTGACTCACAATATTATTAGTTTGAAGTGTACGGATACAATGATTTGACATTTCTGTACCTTACGAAGTAATCAGCACAGGAAGTCGAGTAGCCACCTGTCACTGTACACAGTCGTTAGGTTATTACTGACTCCGTTCCCTGTGCTGTGCATTACATCCCATGGTGTCCTTGTCTGGTTGTGGCATCAGGATTATGCCAACCTCATAAAATGAGTTTGGAAGAGTGTCTTTCTCTTTTTTTAAATAGAGTTTAAGAAGGATTAGTATTCATTTTTCTTTGAATCTTTGCTAGAATTCATCATTAAGCTATATTGTCCTGACTTTTGTTTATTGGAAAGTTTTTAAAGTATTATTTTTATTGTTGACACTATTATAGATGTTCCCCATTTTTGCCCCCTTGACCCACCCCCACCCAGTCCCTGCCCCTCGTCCCCTGGCCTTCAGCATATTGTTTGTTATCTGTGCCCATGGGGTATGCATGTAATATGTTCTTTGGCTAATCCCATCACCTTCTTTTATCCAGTCCTCTCTTTCCATGCCCTTCTGAGATCTGTCAGTTTGTTCCATATAGCCATTCCTCTGTGTCTCTTTTTTTGGTCAGTTTATTTTGTTCTTTAGATTCCATATATAAGTGAGATCATATGGTATCTCCCTTTCTCTGACTGACTTATTTCATTTGGCATAATAATCTTGAGGTCCATCCATGCTGTCACAAAGGGTAAGATTTCCTTCTTTTTTATTGCCAAGTAGTATTCCATTATGTAAATATACCACAGCTTTTTTTTATCCATCTGTCTACTGATGGACACTTGGGGTGTTCCCAGATCTTGGCTATTAAAAATAACGATGCAGTGAACATAAGGGTGCATATATTCTTTAGAAGTAGTGCTTTGGGTTTCTTTACTCAGAAGAGGAATTGCTGGATCATAAGGCAATTAATACTTTTTGAATTTTTTGAGGAAATGCCATACTGCTTTCCACAGTGGCTGCACCAGTGTGCATTCCCACCAGCAGTGCATTAGGGTTCTCTTTCCTCCACATTCTCACCAGCACTTGTTGTTTGTTGATTTGTTGATGATTGCCATTCTGACAGGTGTGAGGTATTATGTCATTGACATTTCAGTTTGCATCTCTCTGGTGATTAGTGATATTGATCATGCTTTCATATGTTTACTGGCCAACTACATGTCCTCCCAGCAATAATGGTCAAATCAAATGCACAAGCAAGTATAAAACTAAACAAGGGACTTTCTGGTTGACTCTGTTCACCAGCTAAACTTTTTCTCTCCAAGAAACTATTTAGTTGTCATAAATCTTCGTTTGGAAAGCCAATTTTCTTTTTCTTGGTTTCTTGTCCTCACACTGAAAATGGTCAGTGTATTGGCAATGAGTGTTATATATTGCTCCAGAAAAGTGATATCTGTCATGGTGGCCTATTATATGCTAAAAATAAGGACTTTGAGCCCTGTAGGACACTAAGACCTCCAATCAATTCAGCCAGTGTGTCAGAGAATACAGTGGGAAAAACTAGTCAAAGTATTGCATACATTTAGTAACTTTGTGGGTCATATTTTGGTTAATTTTTGTAGTACTTCTAAATGCTGTGGTATATATGCTGCTTACAAGGAGCCAATTTCATTTCATTTCATTTCATTTCATTTATTTTTATTTAGGTAGCCTTTCCTTCCTTAGCCTGAACTTTTTTGTTGAGATGCTAATGAGTTCCAAATGGAAGAGAAATAAGAGCTCCCCATAGATAATCCATACTCTGATAAATTACTCCCACGTTAATTGGCAGTTTATGGGTTCTTCCGGGAGGATGGTGGGAGAAATAAGCAGTGTTGGCCAAGTCTGTGGAGCAACTTGTGTTAATAACATTGTAAAAGTTTACAAGGCAGTCAGAATCCTCTTAAACCAATGTCATCTGTGTACCTTCAGGCCTAGGCCAAATTTGATTATCTGAAAGGGTTTCTGTGTCAGATTGAGCTGAATCACAGCATGTTTAAATCAGGAGATTCTAAACATACTTGTGTTTCTTTCTTTCTTTTTTTTTTAAAGACTTTATTTATTATTTCCAGAGAGAGGGGAAAAGAGAGAGGCAGAGAGGGAGAGAAACATCAACGTATGGTTGCCTTTCACCTGACTCCAGCTATGGACCTGGCTGGAGACCTGGCTTGCAACCTGGTTATGTGCCCTGGCTGAGAATCGAACCAACGAACTTTGGGTTCGCAGGCCAGTGTCTTATCCATTGAGCCACAAGCCAGGGCCATGTGCTTATTTCTGTTCAAACTCAAATGTATTTCCTTCTCATGATTTATGGTCCTGAGAACAAACACGCTTGTCCTTGCTTTGGCACTCATTTGCATGAGCTTCTCATTCAAGATCATGTTAAGGTTTTTCATTGCTGCCATATTTTAATATTTAATATTTAATTGTTTTGATTTGTGTATGTGGTGATAATTCTGATCCCCTTCTGGAGTGTAATATATAATAAGGTCAATGTACAAACAAGACCTTTTTATAGAATACCAATTTTACAGAAAAATTTTAAGGGTTGTACAAATCAAGAAGATGTTAACTGATTCTGCTCAAATATTTTAGAAATATAATGAAACGTTTTTAAATATAGTATTATTTCACTATATAAACAAAGAAATTATTTTTATTCCATCTTTTTTTCCCTTCTGTTTTCCAAAGTAGATGATACAATTTGAAATGCCAATAGGCATGTTTTAAATTTCAACATATGTTACAGCCATGATTATGTATCAATAAAATAATCCCAGGGATATTATTGCTATATATTGTATAGTATCCATAATTTTAGGTCATGATTTACACATTTAAATATATAAATTTAGCCCTGGCTGGTGGCACAGTGGATAAGGCACCAGCCTGCGAACCCAAAGGTCACTGGTTGGATTCCCAGCCAGGGCACATAACCAGGTTGCAAGCCAGATATCCAGCCAGGTCTGTGGCTGGAGGCAGGTGAAAGGCAACCATACATTGATGTTTCTCTTCCTCTTTGCCTCTCTCCCTTCCTTTTTCTCTGGAAATAATAAATAAAATTTAAAATAATAATAATAAATAAATAAACATAAATTTTAGGGCAATGGGCTAACAAAGCTCATGGTAGGTTAAAAAACTGTTATATGAACAGATTATTCATTGAGAATATAGAAATTATAAACCCTAACTAATCATATTTTAAACATGAAAAATTATGATAAAGATCTAGGGGTGAGAAACTGGATGAATCAGAAAACTCTATAAATAGTTCTATGAGTATCTGTGGATCTTGAAATTATTACATTTACAGAAAAAAATTCAGTGAAGTTTAGAATCCATATAATGAAATATTTTCAAGTGATATAAAACCCCCAGATTTGAATAATAGAAAGTTAAATTTTATTAGGGTTAAACAAAAAAAACATAGCTGGTGGATTAGGTGAAAGTGAATAGAGTAGCTAAATTGAATCAGGTCTCAAATTTGCTATTGAATAAATAATTTAAAAGATGTGGAATGTGTATTCACAAATATCACTTTGATGAAGATGAGCAGTTTACAGAATTGGAAGGTATTGTTGTAAAAGACCAGGAAAAGTCATACAGGAGATGAAATGTGAGCTAGAACTTGAAGGAGAATATGATTTCATTGTATTTGGAAAAGAGTTTTTGTTTGCTTCATTTTTAATATGTTTGTATCAGGAGAAAGAAACGAGTAGGAAGGTGGAAGGTGAAATGGGTGATTTGTAGGGTTGCAAAGCCTGGAAGAGAGAATGGAAAAGAACCTGTGAGCCCCTTACATGGCAGGGGGTAGATTTGGGGCTTTCAGAGTTAAGTCCCTGAAAGTTGTTACCAAAGAGAACAGCATGTGTCATCCAGGTAGTGCCATCAGCCTCAACCTGGATGGAAGTATGTGAAGTAAGAGAACCATGAAGGAAAGGGAAGCAGTTTGGAGAGAATGCTGTTGAAGTGATTCTAGTGTTGTTTCAAGACGGGATTTCTTTAGGTTCCACCACTGCCACTGGGTCTGGCCATTGGTGGAGGAGGAGCGGAGTGGTGAGGGTCCTTGTGCTGCCGCTGGACTGGACACTGGAATGGTTTGCAGTGTGCTTGGCCTGTCCCCACTGTGCATCCCACATGCCAGCAGTACACTCCACCACAAGCAGTTCCAAGCAAAACTGCCTCCTGAGACTGCCCAGTGGGACCTTAAGAGGGCAAAACAGCCTATGGTTGAGAATGCACAGTTTAGGGTGATACCACTAGGAATAGCAAAGGAGAGGTGAGTGTGAAAACATTTGTAAGGGATCTTGCTCATCGGACAGCTTTGATCCAGCTGTAGAAGGAGAAAGAGAAAGTCATTTCCACACAAATAAAAGATTATATACGTATATGTCTTTTTTTAAAAAAAAGATTTTATTCATTATTTTTAGAGAGAGAAGGGCATGGAGGGAGGAAAGGGAGAGAAACATCCATGTATGGTTGTCTTTCACCTGCCTCCAGCTATGGACCTGGCTGGAGACCTAGTTATGTGCCCTGGCTGAGAATCGAACCAGTAACCTTTGGGTTCGCAGGTTGGCACCTATCCATTGAGCCACCAGCCAGGGCTTATATCTTTATGACATATATTTTCTATGTCAGCCTCACTGGGGGCTGTGCTTCGCTTTGACATTCATGTTTTCCATTGCCTCATTTTACAGTACAGAGTGGGGTTAAAGGAGGTTTTTAGTTGTTTATGTGGAAAATAATATAATAATAAATAACAACTAGAATAAACTCAGTGTTTCACCTACTCACCACTGCATACGTAGTTTGCCCCACTCTGTATGTACCATTATATCCTTTCTTTTGTATCTTTCCCAAAGCAGGGAGTGATTCCTCTAGCTTTTAGACCACCCTGCATTTTGAGCCTTTTACTTCAAGATGTAAAAAGAAATCTTAGTACCAGAAGAAAACTTGTCAAGAGATTTCACGCCTTTTTTTCTTTTTCTTTTTTTTTTTTTTTTTAGTGTATATAGATGAAAAAACTTTTAATTGCCAATAGCAGCCCGAAGCAGAAACTTGAAGCGTGCTCACTTCTGTTAGGAGCCAGGGATAAAACTGAAAAACTACTCGTTGCCTTCAGCTGACTGTCTGCATGCACCTTCTAGTCTCCGTACACTGAAAGGGCAGACACTGACCATTCTGGTCTTTTATTACTTGCCTTGAGGCAGAGGGCAGGCTTTGCAGCTGATAATGAAATCTACCCAGTGTCCTCTTGACTTAATATCATCACCATTGGTCTTACAAATGTCAAGGCCTTAAACCACGGGTCTCTTTCCTTGAAGAGAATAGGGAGAGAAATGGTACACAGGTTAAGGCTGCAGGTACTGTTCACAGGAAGTGCATGTTATGTGCCATGAGTTGGCTCCAACTCATGATGACTCTGTGAATGAGTGATGTCCACACTGCCCTGTCCTCAGTAGCCCAGCTTAGCTGCTGTGGGCTCACATCTGTGGCTTCTTTTATGGAGTCACACCATTGTGAATGTGGACTTTCTCTTCTGCTGCTGCCTTCTGTTTTTCCTGCATTGTTGTCTTTTCCAAAGATCCCTGCTTTCTCACCATGTGCCTGAAGTAGGACAGCTTCAGTGTGGTAGGCAGTTTCATCTCTCTCCTCTGACTTAAAAAGATGCAATAACTTTGGTCTAATTCCCTTAGGAAAGAGTGTCAATATTAATTTAAAGTATGGAAAATCATTGCCAGGCATGTGGTAAGGGACTTATTATTTTATTGAACAGATTATCTGTCATGTTCTGCTATTTGCCAGGCACTGTATAGTGAGTGAAATAAAACTCTGCAATCATAGTCAATGTGAGGGTTTTTTCTGAAGCATGTGTTACCCCACCCCTTTGGGAAGAAGGAAAAGGGACAAAAGCATGTAAAATAAATAAAGAAAAAAATAGGAAAGAGTTTAGTGATAGGTGCACAAGGTGATGGAAAATTCAAGCAGCTGGTATACCTGAAGGAAGAGGAAAAATCACCTACTTAGGCGAAAGTATGTTGCTTCAGTTCAGTATTTTTTATATCCTAGAATCACAGTAAAATCAAACTCCCCTTTATTGACAGTACTTTTCATTTCTCTGTTTTACATTGTACTGAATAAGGAGAGTGAGGCAACAGATGCAATTTTATAAAGGTTGAACTGGAGGGTTGATACTGAATGCTAATAAAAACTCTGTGTATATTATCTGTGAATCTTACAAGTACTCCCTACGGTAATATTGTCATATCCATTTTCGGGCATGTACCAGGACTCTGAAATGAATAATTTTGCTAAGCAGATACTTAATAAATTCTAGAGCCTCTGGATTGTGAAGTCACCCAAAGTGACAGACTTGATGTTTCCTGAGGGCAAGCACTGGCTCTGTGCACCATGATACCATAGAAACATGGTTATTTACAGGGGAAGGGATGGGACCAGGGTACAGTGATGTTTCAGAGAAGGCTAGTTCAGACATGCATTAGGGTCAGTGAGGGTAGAGGTTGGAGAGAGGAAGTAATCAACAGTAAGATGTTCTTGAGCCTGTGAAAGTGAATGCAATTAAATATGGGAAGTAAATAGATGATCAGGGATTGGCAAGTTTAACCCTGAGAGTCCAAGTCGGTCTGCCACCTGTTTTGTTTTTGTAAATAAAGTTTTATTGGAACTCAGTCATGCTGATCCACATAGGTATCATCCATGGGGGTTTCTGTGCCTTAGTCTGCAGTGGCAGGGCGACCGGCCTGCAAAACAGAGAATAGTCCCCGTTGGGCTTTTTTTACAGAAATGCTTTAAGGTTTGAGGATAGATCTTTGGATCCCATAATAGGACAGAGAAATCTCTACATTGAAATATGAAATGAGGAGGTTGGTGCAGCTGTAGATGAGTTTGAGTATGTTTTTAGAATCTAATGTGACAACTTCAAATTTAGTTAGACACAGGAATAAAGGAGAAAGTAGCTAAAAACTATAAATGATGAGTTATAAAACAAAGCAGATTTTACAAATGGCCCCATGGAAATATTCAATGTCTAGTTTTCTTTCATAGCTCACTGTTGAGTGGTTTGTATGTGTTATACGCAACTCTGTAGACCACAGTCATTTTGGGGAGATAGCATTTAAGTGGCAATATACATGAATTGGGAAAATAATATTTAGTTTTGAAGAAGTTTAGTAAGTAAACACCATTTGCCTAAAGCAATATACTTATTCTTTTATTTATAAATATATCCAATGAGTCTCATTTAGTTTAGATATTTATAAAGATGATTAGAATAATGAAGACTGTATATATGCATTAGGACTATTGGAAAGTAGAGTTGATGAAAATGACATTAGGAATTAGTTTGGTCTTCTCAGACATTTGTGACTGTCTTATTTTAAGGTTACTTTTTAGAAAATCCTTGATTGTTCAAATTCCTAGCATATGAATTCCCACCAAATACTGACTTAAAATTGTTGAAACATAACGAGTAATTTCAGTTATCATGTTCATTTTCCTTTGCTGGAATCCATGCATCCCATAACACTCCTCCAGGCCTTCAGAATGACAAGCAGGAATGTAAGTTTGCAAGTAGTCTGGTTTACTTTCTAGCACCTCATGGTGTACCCTCAGTTTCCTCTTCTGGGATTGGGCCCCTCTTTTAGGCTTGATTTGAGACATGAGATAATGCATGCAAAGAAATCACTAAGTCGTATACCCTTCACACATTACCTAATGAATTTCTGAGAGTGGTGTTTACATAGGAGTTGATCGATAATTATCAAAAATTATTGTTAATTTAAAAAGATATTTTATATTAGATACTTTCCAAATCTATTTAAATATTCCTTTATTTTTCCTAAGCTTCCATTGGTTTAGGAGAGTTTATCATAGCAATAGTTAACTTCTTTTCCATCCTTTTTGATTTCATAGATAATGTTCTATTACTTTGAGAAAATAAAGGAATAGAAGATAGCATAACTTAAAAAGTAAATATATACCCAATGGTATGAAACAGTCAAATTAGAAAATGTGGAGAAAGAAAAGGAAATAAAAAGTAAATTCACAGGTTATCAAAGGGAATACTGTAGGTCCTCACTTCATGTCAACTGTAGTTTCTGCTACTTTAAGTGAAACATTGCATAAAGAAGCCAGTTTCACTATAGTCTAATTCACATAAACAGGAGTTAAGTTCTTACAGCATTCTATCATGTTATGAAATGACATTATTAACGAAATGGTGTTGAATGAAACAACATCATCTGATGGCCTGTTGCATTGGGAAGTACATAGTTAAAATCATGAATATTTTACACCATGATATACCTATTTTTCAAGCCATGATTATTGGTCAAAACATTTTATTTGAGACCCTAAATTAGAAGAAAAACTGGATTTTCATGATAAATTAAAATTTGCTATTCCAAACAATTTAATTCAATGAATATTTGTTAGTTATCTTTGTTCTGCATTGTCTGTTAGGCATGCAGGTATGATACATACTGTATTATATACTTAGAAGATGCTAAGAGAGGTTTTTTTTTCCCATTTTTTTTATTGTTGTTGTATTACATCCATCGCCTTTTTGCTCCCCTCCATCCCCCTCCCCACCCACCCATCCCCCCCAAAGTCAATCCCACCTGTTGTCCATGTCCATGGTTCCTTTATACTAGGTTCTTGTCTAAGCTGCTCCCCTTCCCTGCCTCAGCCTCCCCCCTGCCCCCAACCTCTTTCCCCCTGACCACTGAAGGCCTATTCACTGTATTCATATATTTGGTTCTGTTTTGCTCTTTGTTTTGTTCATTATTGTCCCGTAATGGGTGAGATCATATGATATTTGTCCTTCACTGAATGGCTTATTTCACTAAGCATAATACTCTCCAGTTCCATCCATGTTGTTGCAAAGGGTACAAGTTCCTTCTTTCTTTCTGCTATATAGGATTCCATTATGTAGATGTACCAAAGTTTTTTGATCCAATCATCCACTGATGGGCACTTAGGCTGTTTCCAGAACTTGGCTATTGTAAATAGTGCTGCTAGGAACATAGGTGAACATAGGTGTACATTGGTGTTTCAGGATTCTTTGGGTATAGTCCAAGTAGTGGAATTGCTGGATCAAAAGGCAGTTCCATTTTTAGTTTTTTAATGAAACCCCATACTGTTTTCCACAGTGGCTGCACCAGCCTACATTCCCACCAACAGTGTATGAGGGTTCCTTTTGCCCCGCGTCCTCGCCAACACTTGTCTGTTGATTTGTTGATGATTGCCATTCTGAGAGGTGTAAGGTGGTATCTTATTGTGGTTTTAATTTGCATCTCTCTGATGACTAGTGATGTTGAGCATTCTTTCATATGCCTCTGGGTCCTTTATATAGCTTCCTCAGTGAGTTGTCTATTCAGGTCCTTTGCCCATTTGTGAATTGGGCTGTCTTCTCCATGGTGTTGAGTCGCGTTAGTTCTTTATATATTTTGGAGATCAGACCCTTGTCTGAGGTGTCATTGGCAATTATGTTTTCCCATACAGTTGGTTCCCTTTGAATTTTGCTGATATTTTCTTTATCTGAAAAGAAACTTTTCAATTTGATATAGTCCCATTTGTTGATTCGTTCTTTTATTTCCTTTGCCTTTGGTGAAATATCAGTAAATATATTTCTGCATAGGATATCCAAAAGTTTACTGCCTATATTTTTCTCCAGGACCTTTATGGTGGCACTGCTTATATTTAAATCCTTTATCCATCTTGAGTTTATTCTGGTGTATGGTGTAAGTTGGTGGTCTAGTTTTATCTTTGTACATGTTGCTGTCCAGTTCTCCCAATGCCATTTGTTGAAGAGAGTGTTTTTACTCCATTTGATGTTCTTACCCCCTTTGCCAAATATTAGTTGACCATAGTGTCCTGGGTTAATTTCTGGGCTCTCTATTCTGTTCCATTGATCTATATGTCTGTTCTTAAGCCAGTAACAGGCTGTTTTGATGACAGTAGCCTTGTGGTATTGTTTGAAGTCTATTTTGATGTCTGGTATTGTGATTCCTCCTACCTTGTTCTTCTTTCTCAAGATTGTGGTGGCTATTTGTGGGCGTTTCTGGCTCCATATAAATTTTTGAAGTATTTTTTCTATTTCTGTGAAGTCTGTCATTGGTATTTTAATTGGGATTGCATTGAATATGTAGATTGCTTTGGGTAGTATGGACATTTTAATGATGTTCATTCTTCCCACCCATGAACATGGTATATGTTTCCATTTATTTGTATCTTCCTTGATTTCTTCATTGTTCTGTAGTTTTCTGAGTACAGGTCTTTTACCTCCTTAGTTAAGTTGATTCCTAGGTACTTTATTTTTCTTGTTGCTATGGTAAATGGGATTTGTTTTTTTTTTGCTTCTATTTCTGTTGTTTCATTATTAGTATACAAAAATGCTTTTGATTTTTGGATATTGACTTTATACCCAGCTATTTTGCTAAATTTGCTTATTAGGTCAAGTAAGTTTTTGGTGGAGCCCATCGCATTTTGTATGTACACTATCATATCATCTGCAAATAATGACAGTTTGGCTTCCTCCTTTCCAATTTGGATACATTTGATTCCTTTTTCTTCTCTGATAGATATAGCTAGAACTTCCAAGACAATGTTGAATAGAAGTGGAGAAAGTGGACAGCCTTGTCTTGTTCCTGATCTTAGGGGGAAAGCTTTCAGTTTTTGTCCATTAAGTATGATGTTGGCTTCAGGTTTCTCCTAGATGGCCTTTATGATGTTGAAGTATGTTCCCTCTATTCCCATTTTGCTGAGGGCTTTTATCATAAATGGTTGCTGTACTTTATCAAATGCTTTTTCAGCATCTATTGATATGATCATATGGATTTTATCTTTCAATTTGTTGATGTGGTGTATTACATTTATTGATTTATGAATGTTGTACCATCCTTGCATCCCTGGGATGAAGCCCACTTGATCATGGTGTATGATCTTTGTAATATACTGCTGAATCCGATTGGCCAATATTTTGTTGAGAATTTTAGCATCTATGTTCATCAGAGATATTGGCCTGTAGCTTTCTTTCTTAGTTGTGTCTTGCCCTGGTTTTGGGATTAGAATAA
>PVIW01008617.1:0-47626 GCA_004026585.1 Noctilio leporinus
AGAAGGGGGGGGGGGGGGGGGGGACAGAGGGGAGCAAAAAAGGGATGGATGTAATACAACAACAATAAAATTTAAAAAAAAAAGGGGGATGGATGTAATACAACAACAATAAAATTAAAAATAATAATAATAATAATAATAATAATAAAGAACTAATGCAACTCAACACCGGGGAGACAGACAGCCCAGTTAAAACATGGGCAAAAGACCTCAACAGAAAACTCACTGAGGAAGAAATACAAAGGGCCCAGAGGCATATGAAAGAATGCTCAATATCACTAGCCATCAGAGTCATGCAAATTAAAACCACAATAAGATACCACCTCACACCTGTCAGAATGGCAATCGTCAACAAATCAACAGACAACAAGTGTTGGTGAGGATGTGGGGCAAAGGGAACCCTGGTGCACTTTTGGTGGGGATGCAGGCTGGTACAGCCATTATGGAAAACAGTATGGAGTTTCCCGAAAAAACTAAAAATGGAACTGCCTTTTAATCCAGCAATTCCATTACTAGGACTGTACCCGAAGAACCTGGAAAAACCAATTTATAAGAATCTATGTACCCCTATGTTCATAGCAGCACTATTTACAATAGCTAAGAGCTGGAAACAGCCTAAATGCCCATCAGTTGATGACCGAATCAAAAAACTTTGGTACAGTTACACAATGAAATCTATACAGCCAAAAGAAAGGAGGAACTCTGACCTTTGCAACAATATGGATGGATCTAGAAAGTATTATGCTTAGTGAAATAAGCCAGTCCAGTCAGTGAAAGACAAATACCATATGGTCTCACCCATTTCAGGCCAATAATGAACAAAACAGACAAGCAAAACAGAACCAGAAACATAAATACAATGAATAGATCTCTGGTGGGCAGAGGGGATTGGGGAGGAGGGAAGGGAGAAGAGGAAGCAACGATGGGGAGCTATTTAGTCAAGGAAATAGTATGGAAGAACCATGGACATGGACAACAAGTGGGATTGACTTTGTGGGGGAGTGGGCTGGTGGGGAAGTGGACAGAGAGGAGTGAAAGGGCATGGATGTAATACAACAATGCAATTAAATTTAAAAACTAAAAGATGAAGAAACAGAGAGAGACAGAGAAAAGCATGGGTACAATGGAAAAAATTGATAATGAATAAGTACCTACCAATAATAACCCTAATGGTAGATCATTTAAGTGCACCAATCAAAGACAGAACAGCTAAATGGGTAAGAACCAACTTTAACTCATGAATACTTTAAAATGATCTTGTAATAAATATGTTTACTAAATAATGTATAATTTTGGGTTTTACTTGTATTTGCATTACTGCAGGTTAAGTTTTCATAGATTGGAATTATTTCACAATATGGGAAAATCAAGTTACCTGCAATAATTCTTAGAAAAATCAAATGCAACTAAGGGGAAAAATATAAGTGTGGATATAAATTACATAGAATACATTCTATCTTCCCTATTCACTGTTAGAAAATATGTGTGCTTGCTTATGGTGTATAATATAGATTTTGTTAGTAATTTATGTTTTAAACAGCAACCAACTGGTAGTCGATGTGTTGAGAAATTGGTGAATCTTTAGGTTAGAAAAGATGCTGAGAATGAAGACCAATTTGGGTGGAAGTTGCAAACTACTAAACTATATGATTTGTGCACACAGACAACACAGATTCTCATATTAGCATGTAAATTAGATGAGATTCCTTTCAAATAGATCATGTAAATATACATATCTAGTAGTTATGAAGGGCCCCAAACTGGGGGTGCTTGGGAAAATATATTAATACTATAGTAAACTTTATTATTGTAATGAGAACTTACCTAATATCTACCGCAACAGACTCTTAAAATAGTTCAGTGGTTAGTTTAGGACCACATAGGAAGTCAACTACACGTTGAAAGAATAGCTAGAATACTATATTACAAAATTATTTAAATCCTAGGGTTTTTCATTTTTACCTTAGATTAGTAGATATCATAACTTCTAATTTGTGGGGACCAGCTAACCATAGCAAGTGCCATTATTTCTAAAGGTTTCAACTTGTAAAACACATGTAGAGGAAAATAGAGGGTATTGAAAGAAGACCTGTGCACAGCCAAAGGAAAAAATCAATCTATTATTTAAGAAGGAAAACCCCAAAATGAATAAGTTGCAATTCCAGTAGCTTAAAATAAAATTGAGTTGTATTATTGGAGGGGATGGGATAAGACTCAGAACCAAATTAATTTTAATATGGGTATGGCACTATCTCTAGGACAGCTCTCACAAAAGTGAATTCTGCAATACACTATTTCTGTGATATATTTCACAAAAATATCATTGGTCCAGAGTAAAAAAAATTATGTTTTTTAAAGATTTTATTTCATTATTTTTAGAAAGAGGGGAAGGGAGAGAGGCAGAGAGGGAAAGAGACATCAATGTATGGTTGCGATTCACCTGCCTCCAGCCACAGACCTGACTGGAGACCTGATTTGCAACCTGGTTATGTGCCCTGGCTGGGGAATCAAACCTGCGACCTTTGGGTTCGCAGGCCGGCACCTTAACCACTGTGCTACCAGCCAGACCTAGAGTAAAAAAATTATTAAAGAAAATACTTAATTTACTATAATATATCTAACATATTATCATTTAATATGCAATAATTATATAAGCTATTGGCATATTTTAATTTTTTTTAATTTTATTGTTGTTGTATTACATCCATCCCCTTTTTGCTCCCCTGGGTCCCCCTCCCCACCCACCCATTCCCCCCAAAGTCAATCCCACCTGTTGTCCATGTCCATGGTTCCTTTATACTAGGTTCTTGTCTAAGCTGCTCCCCTTCTTTGCCTCTACATCCCCCTCCCCCCAGCATATTTTAATTTTTTTTAATGTACAAGCCTTTAGAAGAAAAGCAAGAGGAAGAATGGTCCAAGGTGGATGCTTTGAGGTGCATTCCGATGTCAGTAGTCACCTTGGAAGAGATCATTGATGACAATCACACCATTGTGTCTGTGGGCTCAGAACATCAGCATTCTTTCATTTGTGGACAGGACCTGCTGGAACCATGCTGCTCTGTCCTGCTCAACCATAAGGTACATGCTGTGATAGGGGTGCTGATGGATGACATGGATCCCTTGGTCATGGTGATGAAGGTGGAAAAGGCCCCACAGGAGACCTATGCTTACGTTGGAGGGTTAGTCAGCCAAACCCAGGAAATTAAAGAATCTGTGAAACTACCTCTTACTCATCCTGAATATTATGAAGAGATGGGCATAAAGCCCCCTTAAGGGGTCATTCTCTATGGTCCACCTGGCACAGGTAAAACCTTATTAGCCAAAACGGTAGCAAATCAAACCTCAGCCACTTTCTTGAGAGTGGTTGGCTCTGAACTTATTCAGAAGTACCTAGGCAATGGACCCAAACTCATGTGGGAATTGTTTTGAGTTGCTGAAGAGCACGCACCACCCATAGTGTTTATTGATAAAACGGATGCCATTGGGTCGAAAAGATATGACTCAAATTCCAGGGGTGAGAGAAATTCAATGAATGATGCTGGAACTGTTGAACCAGTTAGATGGATTTGATTCAAGTGGGGACGTATAAGTTATCATGGCCACAAACTGAATAGAAACAGGATCTGGCATTAATCAGACCAGGCCACATGGACCAGAAGATCCAGTTCCTCCTGCCTGATGAAAAGACCAAAAAGCACATCTTTTATATTGACACAAGCAGGATGACACTGGCTAATGATGTGACACTGGACGACTTGATCATGGCTAAGAATGACCTTCCTGGTGCTGACATCAAGGCAATCTGTACAGAAGCTGGTCTGATGACCTTGAGAGAGTGCAGAATGAAAGTAACAAATGAAGACTTCTGGAAATCTAAAGAAAACGTTCTCTATAAAAAGCAAGAGGGCACACCTGAGGGGTTCTATTTTTAGCCAACCAGTTACCTGCAAGCAAGTAATTGGGAGTGCTGACCATGGGGAGGGAGGTGGTTGGGGAAGCTGCCCAGAGGAGCCCCATTCCACTTGCTCTCCATCAGCAACACACCCTCTGCTCTGTGTCCCTTTCTGGGCATCAGGTTCAGGATGTCCTTCCTGCAGGGCTCCATTTCCAATAAAGCATACTCTTTCTCAAAATAAATAAATAAATAAAAAGAATAAGAAAAAGAAGTACACATTGGTGGTTACATAATAGACAGGGGGATGTTAAGAAAAATAAATGAAATGGAGAAGCCAAAGAACTTACATGCATGACACATGGACATGAACTAAGGGGGGCATTGCTGGAGGGAATGGGGGGTACTGGGTGGAGGGGGGCAAAGGAAAAATTGGAATAACTATAATAGCAAAAGTCAATAAAATATAGTTTAAAAAAAGAAGTCTGATCTGCTAGCAGAGAAAAAGAGAAGACAACTTTTTATTTGAAAAGCATCTTATTTGTACACTTTGCTTTCTTCTTGATGAGATCTTCATTCTAACTACTTCCTCCTGGCTGGAGTATCTTCTCAGAAAGTATATACTACATGTCCAGGAAAAATGTCTTTTGCACCTAATATCTTAGCCAAGCACCACATAACATAAACAATATTAGTTTATTGTTCTTTTTCTTCTGTAATGTGTGTTGTTTCACTTTTCAAATTTTACAACTAACTTCATGCCAGTCTGAGTCTTTTTCTTTATAAATAAAACTGTTCTCCTTGTCTTGAAGCTTTTCTTTATTTTTAGGATATGACTGTCTTAGTTTGTTTGTTTTTTTTTATTTTGTTTTGTTTTTAACATGGTAAGCCATTTCAGTCTGAAAATTCAGTTCTTTCTTTTGGTCAGGGAAGCTTATTCTCAATTATCTCTTTCATTTTTACATTTTCATAATTCTGTTTCCTTTCCATAGTTAAAATTTTCATATTCCAAAGAAGAAATTATTAGTCACACATTTTTTGTCTGATTCTTTCTCCAAATTGCTTTCAGTTTTGTTTACTGTTTTGTTTTGTTTTAAATTCTGCAATTCCTACTTGGGTTTTCAGCACTGTAAATTTTATATTTCATTATTTTTTATATTTTATATATCATGCTTTTGTTCTTTGAACCCTTATGTTTTCAAAACATTTCTTTGCAAGATTTTATTTTATCCTTTTATTTTCACTTTTGTTGATTACATTTTTGTTTTATTTTTGTTTTTCTGTATTACCCATTGGGCACATAATCAAGTAAGGTCATGTGGCATTCTCTGCATTCTATATGGACCCATTATGGTGCCTGCTGCATTATTCTTTAGAGAAGGATGTGTGTGTGTGTGTGTGTGTGTGTGTATGTGTGTGTGTGTGTGTCCCATTGCTCCTGTCTGGAGCAGTGGGGAAGCTCTGCAGTGTTGAGGGGGTGTAACCTTGGAGTCAGAGATTAGTTCCTAATTCTGGATCTGGCATTAATGGGAATTCTGGATAAGGGGCAAGTCTCTAAGACTCCCCTGTAAGATGTACATATAAGTTCACACTGGAGTGAAAGGAAATGCTCCCTTTTCAAATTTGTCTACAATGAGGCAATCCCTGTCTCCTAGTCCAGGGAAAGTTGACAGAAAGTAAAGCAGACTTTAGAAATACACTTTCAGATACTTCTCAAAAGCAAGTAAACTAGAAAACATGATGAGAGTAAGGGCAGAAGTGGTGATAAAATAAGTGCATGATAGATTAGATGGATAGATGATAGAGATGATAGATTAGATAGATACATCATACATACATACATAGAGTTGCTGCTTATAAACAGAATTAATAAATATTCATGTTTGAAAAGGCTTGGAGATCAGGAGAGTTTCCTGAAAGGGCCCAGAAAAATCTCTAATTAAGAGAGAAATTAAGTAGCCCACCTGGTTTTTAAAAGGTGCTCATCAAGATGTAAGAGGTCATAGCAGCACTATTTACAATAGGCAAGTGCTGGAAACAGCCTAAGTGCCCATTAGGGAATGAATGGGTCAAAAACTGTGGTACATTTACGTAGCACATAACACATAGCAGAAAGAAAGAGGAAACTCCTACCTTTTGCAATATCATGGGTGGAACTGCAGATTATTATGCTTAGTGAAATAAGTCAGGTGGCAAAAGACAAATACCATGTGATCTTACCTAATATTGGAAACTAATGAACAAAATAAACAAACTAGGAAAATAGACAGAGACATGGAAACAAGGAACAGACTGACAGTGATCACAGGGGAGGGGGAAGGGGAAGAAGGAGGGAAAGAAAGGGTACAGCTTACTCAAGGAACTAATATAAATGACCCATGGACATGGACAACAAGGTAGGGACTGATTGTGGGAAAGGGTTCAGGTGGGTAGGGCAGGGGAGAGCAATACAAGAGGTCATCATACCAGACCATAACTCCTTGGGTTTAAAACCAAACATGCTACCTGGAGCCCATAAAGTCATATCCCATGAGTGAGGTGAAAGGTAAGAGAGGCTAAGAAAAGATTTTTAAATTCAGTATAAATGAGAACATGGATGTCTATATCTTACCTACCCATGCCCACTATCTGCTCATCTGCTATAAAAAGCTTTATGGTCAAAAACAGTTAATTGATCTGATGGGTCCTTTTTCCCTTTATCTTCTCTACTTACTGCCTCAGTTCAGAGTGGCCTCTCTCCTCTAAACCCCCATGGTTCTTTATTTGAACATACCATAACATTGAATATAATTGTGCACATTCCCTCATGTCTATGAGAAAAATGACCTGTGTGTACCCACATCCACATTCCCAGAGAGACTCTGAAGATGTGTTAAGAACCTTGAGATGGAGATGGTTTCCTGAATTATCTGGGAGGGCCTAACCTAATCAAATGAGTCCTTGAAAAAAAACAAAAACAAAACAAAACAAAAAACCTTTTCTGGCTATAATGACTAAGAGGAAGAAGAGATGACAAAAAAGGGTCAGTAAAAGTAAAATGCAACCTTGCTGGCTTTAAAGATTAAGGTAGAGAGCCATGAGCCAAGCTAGGTAGGCAGCTTCTGGAAGGCAGAAAAGGCAAGTAAGTGGATTCTTCTCTAAACTCCCTAGAAAGAATGCAGTCCTGTCCACACCTAGTTGTTAGCCTGGTCAGACTTCTGGCCTCCACAAGTACAAGACAATAAGGAAAAAATACACTCACCCTCTTGCCTTCAGATCAACTGCAAACTCTCTTTTCCTCTTTCCTCATAATATTTACCTCTGTGCCTAATACATGGTAAGCAACATGTTGGTGTTATTTTAATCTTGTTTCTTCCATTACATCTGCCTCCGCAGGAGTCACCTGTTGTGCTCAATTCAACTTGGTCACCCTCCTTCAAGGGTGATTTATGCTCTTAAATGGTTCAGGGCAGGCTTATGGGGTTGGCAGGTAGTGAGAGGTAAGGGAGTGAATACCCATGGCTCTGGGATTCTTCAAAGTATGAGCCATACTAGGCCTCTTCCTTCAGCCTGGAAAAGGAGCAGTTTAAACCAAACGGCAGTGATGCCCATTGTTAGCAGGCTCTCCCAGGGCCAAGCTGGGCCATCTCCTTCTCCACACTGAGTAGATTTTCTCTTGGCTCAGGAGGCTGGATGCACAGAGAACATCTAGATGGTCTTTACCAGGCTCTAGCATTTTATATAATATGCAGGTCCACAAAGTCAGCATGGGTACTCCACACTTCTTTTCTGTCTGGGCTCCACTCCAGCCTCAATAGTGAGCTTACTCAGCTTACTGTCTACCATTACAGCAAAACAAGAGGGAGACAAGACCATGCACAGAGGCCCATTCACTAGCAGTGACACCTGACTATTCACCACCATCTATACTAGTTCACTTGAATGTTTATCTCATCTCCTCTAATGGAGAAGATTGGCTCTGTGGGAAAGATATCCAGAGGGACAAAACCAGTCCCCTACGTATATCTTAGTAATTCCTCAGTAATTTACATGTGTGTTGGAAGTCTTACGGGGATTGCCTGACGCAGGCAAGAGTTACAGGTGGCGATTAAAAGTGGCTCTGCTGGGGGAAAGATTGTCCCTTGATGCATGCTACTAGAGGACAACAGAGGTGGGAACTCCCTCAGTTATAGAAAAGAAATAGGGCATTCCTTACATAGGGCATACTAGGGCCTTCCTCACTGGTCCTGTCTTGCTTGAACTGCTCCTTGACTAACTGCCTCTCCTACCTTCCCCATTTATACTCTTCCTTCAGGCCTCAACTCAAACATTACTTCTTTAAAGAAATCTCTGACTCTCCATTTAGACAAAGTCCTCTCTTTAGAAGGGTATTACTGATCCCACAACTACTTGCCCTTCCTGATACTTATAATGACTATAACCTCCACAAGGGCAGGGTTTGACTAGTGTCTTAGCATGTACAGTTCTAGGCACATACTGAGCACTCAATCACTTGTTAACTGAACAAAAGCTGGAAGACACAAAAATATTCATAAGATTGAGATAGCAAAACAGAACAAAGTGAAGGGAGCAGAAATGGACCAAATTAAAAAGTAAAAAGGTGATCATGTAGGGACCCAAATGTGGCAGTTAGCATAGGAGGCTAAAAGGAAAAAAAAACCGTACTGGACTATGTGAAAAAATTAGGAAAAGAAGCCTAAAATCAAGATGAAACTGGTTTAAAATAGCTTTTATGCCTGAGCCTGAGTTGTACAACTCAAGAAAGACATGAAAGGAAGCCACTGCTCAGAGTGAAATAAGCTCAGCATGTCATACAAGGCTCAAACTACACACTTTCAAGGAAATGACAGTTACTCAAGCTCTTATATACTATGTTTCTCCTGAATATAATATAGTTATATTTTTGATATACCCATCAGAGGAAATTCTCAGAATAGAAAAATACATATTCAAATAAATGATGACATTTTCTATGAATCTTAGACAGACACATACCAGTAATATTTAACTATGCCAAGCACTAAAATTTTAAAGTAAATAATTCTACTCTGAATTCTCTTTCCCTCCAGTTAGACCAACAATTCTATGTTCTGCCAGAGATGGGATTGGCCTTCTGGAAGTCATTATCCTGTTACCAGAAATCACATCACTTTTCTAGGACAGGGCCTTTTAGCTCTAGCTCCCAGAAAAAAGTTTTCATCACTTGAGCATCACAATAGGTAAGTCTCAACCCAGATGGGTAGTGAAAATGGTTACCACTGACACATGCACATATGTCATATGCAACTTGAGGATGATTTTTTCTTAATGACAAACATGATTTATTCTTTTTCTTTGCATCTTCTGAGAAGAAATAAAATTAATAAAAAGTATAACAGAGAAGAAACATAAAACTTATAGTTTCAGTTTCAGAAAATCTAGAGTTATCTAAAGATACATGTCCAAAAAATTATAAGAAGTACATTTAAGGAGAAGAGTTAAGTGATAAAAAGCTTTAACATAAATATCTTTTGTCAATAAGTAATTTTATGCTTATCATGTAGATGAAGGCTTACAGACAAAGAGAGAAAAAGAAAGGAAGGAAGGAAGAAATAGGTTAACATTTTCTTTATAGCATGTATCTTTTCTGCCAATAAAATTGTCTTTCAACATATCAGCTTAGTTCAAAAGAGCAAAGTAGAAAGGCAGGGCTTACTCTATAACTTAATCATCAGAGATAGCCACTGTTAATACTTTGGTATATAAGATTTCACACCTTATACACAAAATATTATTATATAATATACAGGCTGATCATTATTCACAGCCAAAAGGAAGAAACAACCTAAACGTACATCAACTGATAAACTGCAAAACATTCATATAATGGAGTATTATTCAGCAATAAAAATAAATGAAGAATGACACATGCTGCAACATGGGTACAACCTGAAAACATTATGTTGACAGAAACCAGTTACAAAAGAGCACATATTATATGATTCCAATCATCTGAAATGTCCAGAGCAGGCAAATCTGTAAGACAGAAAGTAGCTTAATGCTAGCTTAGAAATGGGAGGTGGAACAGAGTCACTACCAATGGGAATGGAAGTTTATTTTATGCGGAACAAAATGTTCTAAAACAAGACTGTGGTACTGGTTGCACAACACTGTAAAAATACTAAAAAAAAAAAAAAGGAAGGAAGATGGCGACAGATTAGAGGGTAGTGCTGATGGTGTTTTCGTGTGCCAGAGCAGCTGGAGGATAGGGTAGGGAGCACAAGATACCTGCAGGTCCCTGCGAATTAGAACAGAGAAGCTCAAAAACAGTGTATGAGATGGGATAGAAGGACTGTCTCTCAATCAGCCAACTAGAGGGAAAGGAGCAACACATACAACCAATCCATAATACAATCAGACAGCCCAAGTTAATGGCATAAAGGGCACCCCAAGAGCAACAAGTTGGGGAAATCTAAGAGACTGCAACACTGAACTCCACAAATCTCCTAACACAGAAGGGTACTCCATGAAGGCAAGGAATCAAAGCAGATTAACCCAACACAAAAGCAACAACAAACATCGACAATGGTGGGGCGGGGGAATCAGTCCATCACCAAAAGGAAAGGAGGAATCCAGAAAGATCACTAAATGAAACAGAGACAAACAATTAGATATAGAATTCCAAATAATGATGACAGAGATGGTCAATGAGCTCAGCCAGTTCAAAGAAAACTATAAACAACTCCAGAAGAACTATGAAGAACTCCAGGGAACTACAAGGAGCTTACTGAGAGCTATACCAGCATTAAAAAGACTTAGAAACTATCAGTAAGAGCCAGGAAGAAATGAAAAATACAATCACTGAATTGAAAAATACAGTAGAAGAAATCAACAGCAGGCCAGAGGAAGCAGAAGATAGGATCAGAGAGCTGAAGGACAATGTAGAAAGATGTTGCAATACAGTGCAACAGAATGAAAGAAAGGCTCAACAAGAATGAAGAGTTTTTAAGAGAGCTTCAGGACAACATGAAACACAATAATATCTGTATCATAGGGATACCAGATGGAGAAGAGAAACAAGGAATGGAAACCCTGTTCAAAAAAGTAATAGAAAACTTCCCTAACATGAGGAGTGAAAACGTTACTCAAGTTCAGGAAGCGCAGAGGGTCCCAATGAAGATCAACCCAAATAGACCAACTCCAAGACAAATTATAATTAAAATGGCAAATTTCAAAGACACAGAGAGAATCCTAAAAGTATTAAGAGAGAAACAGCAAATATCATATAAGAGGGCTTCAATAAGGCTATGAAATGATTATTCAGCAGAAACAATAAAAGCCAGAAGGGAATGGCAAAAAATATTCCAAGTAATGGGAAATAAAGGCCTTCAACCAAGAATACTCTACCCAGCAAGGCTCTCATTCAAAACAGAAGAAGAAATAGGAGTTTCCCAGACAAAAGAAGACTAAAAGAATACATCTCTACCAAATCAGCATTGCAAGAATGCTAAAGGGTATCCTTTTAAAAAATAAAGAAACAGAAAGACAGAGAGGAACACAGTATAAAGGGGGGAAATGGCAACAAATAAGTATCAATCAATAATAGCCTTAAATGTAAGTGGATTAAATGTGCCAATCAAAAGACATAGGGTAGCTGAATGGATAAGAAAACATGCAGTCTTCAGAAAAAAAGATTGACACAGATTGAGAGTAAAAGGATGGAAAAACATATATCAACCAAATGGACATGAAAAAAAGGCTGGAGTAGCAATACTTATTTTGGACAAAATAGATGTTACCATGAAGGTCATAAAAAGAGAAAAAGAAGAACATTTCATAATACTTAAGGGAACAATCCATCATGAAGAAACAACTCTGGTAAATATATATGCACCCAACATAGGAGATCCGAAATATATAAGGAAAATCTTGGAAGACTTCAAGTGGAATATAGATAGCAACACACTAACAGTAGGGGATTTTAATATATCACTATCAACAATGTTCTTCCAAACAAAAAATCACCAAGAATACTATGGCATTGAACAACATTCTAGAGGAAATGGATCTAACTTATATATACAGAACCTTTCACCCCAAAGAAACAAAATACACATTCTTTTCAAATGCACATGGAATATTCTCTAAGGTAGACCACATGGTAGGTCATAAGACAAGCCTCCACAAATACAGGAAAATTGAAATCATACCAAGCATCTTCTCAGATCACAAGGGCCTGGAACTAGAAACCAATCTCAAGGTAAAAAAACAAAAACATTCTAACTCATAGAGACTGAATATCATGCTTTTAAGTATTGAATGGGTTAACAATGAGATCAAAGATGAAATCAAAAAGTTTCTGGAAACACGATTCCCCAGCCAGGGCAAATAACCAGGTTGCAAACCAGGTCTCCAGTCAGGTCTGTGGCTGGAGGCAAGTGAAATGCAACTATACATTGATGTCTCTCTCCCTCTCTGCCTTTCTCCCTTCCCCCCATTCTGAAAATAATGAAATAAAATCTTTAAAAAAAAAAAGTTTCTGGAAACAAATGACAATGAATACACAACAGTCCAAAACCTATTAGACACAGCAAAGGCAGTCCTCAGGGGGAAATTCATAGCAGTGCAGGCCTACCTAAAAAGGCCAGAAGAAGCTTATACAAACAACCTAACCATAAAGCTGCAAGAACTAGAGGAGCAACAACAAACAAAGCCCAGAGCAAGAAGACAGAAGGAAATCATCAAGATCAGAGCACAATAAAATAACTTGGGGACTCAAACTACAAATCAAAGAATCAACAAGTCTAGGAGTTGGTTCTTTGAAAACCTAAACAAAATTGAAAATGGATGTAATACAACAACAATAAAATTAAAAAAAAAAAAAAAAAAAAAAAAAAAAAAAAAAAAAAAAAAAAAAAAAAAAAAAAAAAAAAAAAAAAAAAAAAAAAAAAAAAAAAAAAAAAAAAAAAAAAAAAAAAAAAAAAAAACACACAGGCATTTTAAAAATAAAGAATATCTATAAGTGATAATATAATAAAAATTTAAAGATATAAGTTAAAAAAAAAAAAAAGAAAAGAAAAGACTTTAACCAGACTCATTAAGGAAAAGAGCGAGAAGACCCAAATAAAGAGAACCAGAAATGGCAGAGGAGAAATCACAATTGATACTTCAGAAATAAAAAGGATTGTAAGAAATTACTACAAACAACTACATGACAAGAAATATGACAACCTGGGTGAAATGGACACACTTCTGGAAATGTATAATCTACCAAAACTGAATCCAGAAGAAGCAGAAAGCCTGAATAGGCCAATAACAACTAGTGAAATTGAAGAAGTAATCCAAAATCTCCCAAAGCACAAGAGCCCTGGATCAGATGGATACACAGGTGAATTCTACAAAACATTTAGAGAAAAACTAACTCCTGTCCTTCTCAACCTATTCCAAAATTTCCAAGAAGATGGAATACTCCCAAACTCTTTCTATGAGGTCATATTATTCTAAACCCAAACCCAGGTCAACACACAACTAAGGAAGAAAACTACAGACCAATATCTTTGAGGAACCTAGATGCTAAGATTCTCAACAAAATATTTGTCAACTGAATCCAGCAATACATTCATAAGATTACACACCATGATCAAGTGGCTCTCATCCCAGGGATGACAGGATGGTAAAACATTCCCAAATCAATAAATGTAATACATCACATCAACAACATGAAAGACAAAAACTATATGATCATATCAGTAGATGCTGAAAACGCATTTGATAAAGTACAGCAACCATTTATGATCAAAACACTAAGCAAAATGGGAATAGAGGGAGCATACCTCATCATAAAGGTCATATATGAGAAACCTGAAGCCAACATCATACTTAACAGACAAAAATTAAAAGCTTTCCCCCTAAGATCAGGAACAAGACAAGGTTGTCCATTTTCTCCACTTCTGTTCAACATCATTTTGGAAGTTCTAGCCATAGCTATCAGAGAAGAAAAAGGAATCAAAGGAATCCAAATTGGAAAGGAGAAAAGTCAAACTGGCATTATTTGCACATGATATGATAGTGTATATATAAAACCCGACGGGCTCCACCAAAAACTTACTCAACCTAATAAGCAAATTTAGCAAAAAGCTGGATATAAAGTCAATATCCAGAAATCAAAAGCATTTTTGTATACCAATAATGAAATGTCAGAGAAAACAAATCCCATTTACCATAGCAACAAGAAAAAAAAAGTACCTAGGAATCAACTTAACTAAGGAGGCAAAAGACCTGTACTCAGAAAACTACAGAACAATGAAGAAAGAAACCAAGGAAGATACAAATAAATGGAAGCATAAGGCATGTTCATGGATGGGAAGAATTAACATCATTAAAATGTCCATACTACTCAAAGCAATCTACAGATTCAATGCAATCCCAATTAAAACACCAATGACTAACTTCACAGAAATAGAAAAAATACTTCAAAAATTTATATGAAGCCAAAAATGCCCATAATAGCCACAGCAATCTTGAGAAAGAAGAACAATTTAGGAGGAATCACAATACGGGGCATCAACTATACTACAAGGCTACTGTCATCAAAATTATCTGGTACTGGCATAATAGACATATAGATCAATGGAACAGAATAGAGAGCCCAGAAATAAACCCAGGACTCTATGATCAATTAATATTCAACAAAGGGGGAAGGAACATCAAATGGAGTAAAAACAGTCTCTTCAACAAATGGTATTGGGAGAACTGGACAGCAACATGCAAAAAAATAAAACTAGACCACTAATTTACACCATGCACCATAATAAACTCAAGATGGGCATAGGAGTTAAACATAAGCAGTGCCACCATATAGGTCCTAGAAAAAAATACAGACAGTAAAATTTTAGTTATCCTATGCAGAAATATGTTTACTGATACTCCACCAAGGCCAAAGGAAATAAAAGAACAAATAAACAAATGGGACTATATCAAACTGAAAAGTTTCTGTTCAGCTAAAGAAAACACCAGCAAAATTCAAAGGAAACCAAGTGTATGGGAAAACATTTGCCAATGATACCTCAGACAAGGGTTTGATTTCCAAAATATATAAAGAACTTATGCAACTCAACACCAAGGCGACAGACAGACCAATTTAAAAATGGGCAAAGGACCTGAACAGACAACTCACGGAGGGAGACACACAAAGGGCCCAAAAGCATGAAAAAATGCTCAACATCATTAGCCAACAGAGATGCAAATTAAAACCACAAGAAGATACTACCTCACACCTGTCAGAATGGCAATCATCAACAAATCAACAAACAAGTGTTGGCGAGGGTGTGGGGAAAAGGGAACCCTGGTGCACTGTTGGTGAGAATGCATGCTGGTGCAGCCACCACTATGGAAAACAGTATGGAGTTTCCTCAAAAAACTAAAAATGGAACTGCCTTTTGATTCAGCAATTCCACTACTAGGACTATACCCAAAGAGCCCTGAAACACCAATTCATAAGAACCTATGTATCCCTGTGTTCATAGCAAAGGTATTTACAATAGCTAAGTGCTGGAACCAGCCTAAGTGCCCATCAGTGAATGACTAGATCAAAAAACTTCGGTACATTTACACATACACATACAGCATAAAGAAAGAAGGAACTCCTAACCTTTGCAACAACATGGATGGAACTGGAGAGTATTATGCTTAGTGAAATAAGCCAGTCAATGAAAGACAAATACCATATAATCTCACCCATTTCAGGACAATAATGAACAAAACAAACAAATAAGCAAAATGGAACCAGATATATGTATACAATGAATAGACCTTCAATGGGCAGAGTGGATGGGGGAGGTCGGACGAGGAAGAGGAGGAGCCGAAGATGGGGAGCAGTTTAGTCAAGGAACTAACATGGAAGAACCATGGACATAGGCAACAAGTGGGATTGACTTTGAGGGGTAGTGGGTGGGCAGGGAAGGGGACAAAGGGAAGGAAAAAGGGGAAGTATGTAATAAAAAAACAATAAAATTAAATAAATAATAAAATTAAATTTAAAAAATACTAAAAAGATTGTATTTGAATTGTATCTCAATAAAGCTATTTTTTAAAAAAACAAAATGTATTTACACAGGCAGGTGTGTCATCCTCTCCTTACAGTATTATAGGCAATATTCTATGTCAAAAGATATGCAAATATCCTGTTACTTTTGACTGTACAATGATCCACAATATGGACATACTAGCATTTATTCAACTAATGCTTTATTATTCAATAGGGAAATATTTCCAATTGCTACTTTTAACACCCATATGTTATACACTTTTGCACATCTGTCTGATTATTTCTTTAGGAAACAAAATTAGTACTGTGGGCAAAGGGTCTGCGTTCAATTATATTACCTGATGGTCCTTGAGAATGGCCATACTAATGAACATTCATCATAATGGAAAACATTAATATTTCCTCTACATTCCCACCAATGTTGAACATATTGAATGAAACTCTGATAACTAATATAATTTTTAAATGTATATTTCTTTGATTATCAGATATAAATAGCATTTTTAGTCACTTGATATATATAATGCCTTTACTTGTCCTAAGTTTCTAATCAACTTCATTTATTTTTCTGACACTTGCTAACATTGTTCTCATCAATTTTTCTTTTTCTTTTTTTTTTAATGTTTAGGGCTTTTTTTTTTTAGATTTTATTTATTTACTCTTTTTTTAAGATTTTATTTTTTATTTTTAGAGAGAGGGGAAAAGAGAGGCAGAGAGGAAGCGAGAAAACAATGTATGGTTGCCTTTCACCTGCCTCCAGCCCTAGACCTGGCTGGAGACCTGGCTTGCAACCTTGTTATGTGCCCTGGCTAGGAATCAAACCAGCAACCTTTGGGTTCGCAGGCTAGCACCTTATCCACTGAGCCACCAGCCAGGGCTTTCATCAATTTTTCTTTTAACTTTGTTTTATGCCAAACCTCTCCTTATATATTTTAATGTTCTATATACTTAATTCTATTCTTCTTTATGGTATCTGGTCTGAACATCTAGCCTTTTACCATCCCAATATCAGAAAAATAACACCCTATATTTTCTTCTAGAAAATAGCATTTTATTTATGTTTCATTTAAACAACCCATTCATTCCCTACTGATCTGTAATCCTTTAATTCTGGCCTGTGAAAACTGTAAAAAGGGTGACTTACCTAGTTGTTGAGCCCATTTTATGGCACTACCAGTATCTCCTGCATTGCCTTCAGCTAAGCATACAACCTCTTGCCCAATCTTCCACCCAATTAATGGATAAAAGCCTAAAAACAACCAATGTAATTCATATAATAAATACTTTACTGCAGAGTCACAATGGAATAATTTATTTATCTAAAAAAAATAGCAAATTGGCTATAAAGTCAGAATGCCTTTGGTCAAATTCCAGTCTTCTCTCTTTCACTAGCTATGGTCTTAAAAGTTTCTAACTTGTTAGCCTGTTTCCTGGACTAAAATGGTCTCCCTCAGAGAATAAACTAGGTTACTTGTAAAAAGAATTTAGTATAACACCTGGAATAGAATATGAATATAAGGGTTAGTTTTTATTAGCTTTGCATATCAATGTTTCTGGAAACACAGAAAGAATATTTTAATTGAGAAAAAATTATTGAGATTGGTTTAAGAACTGTCTCAGCTATTGCATTTATCTGTGGTTTCTAAGCAAGGCTCCTAAACAGGAACAATATCATGTAACAATCAACATTTTTTAATCTTCATTTCCCCAGTTATAGAAAAAGGAAGAGCTTTAGGGGGGATGGAAGGTAGGTAAACGAGTTTCAAATCCACCTCTTAGTAATTGTGTAAGGGGATCAAAGGCCAGACTAAGAGCCCCCAGCCATTCTAGGTATTACACAATCTAGATTTCTTGGTTTATATGCCCCAGGATTTCTCCTGTTAGAGAATAAATTCTTAGCAACTGTCAATAATATGCAGAAATCACTAGTTGAGAACTATCACCTCCAAAAAATTCACAGAAAGAAATATAATTTCTTACACATGAAAGATATTTTAAAGGCCTAGAAGGTGTTTTAAACACATATAACATATTCTAGGTAAATTTTTGGAAAGCTAACCATAATACCCTAATTCTTCTGAATTTTCCTGTAACATTTCTCTGCTTTTCTATGCTTTTAATTTAAAGATAAAAGGGAAATGGGGATTAACTGTCTCTAAGCATAATAATGTATGTTAGAGAATATCCTTAACATAAAATGGGAAAATAGTGTAAAACTTAAATATGCAAAAGTATTATTTTACTAATATGTAGGATAAATTCTAAGCATTTACCTCCAACATTCTGTTGAAGGTTATTTCCAGTATTAATATCCAAAAATGTCCCAGTTCCCATGGTTAATTTCACATCTCCCGTCTGGAAGCAGCACTCTCCAAACATGGCTGATTGCTGGTCAGCGACCTGTCAAAAATGTTCAAATGTAAGACCTTTGGGCCCTTAGCAGTGGCCCATTTCATTATATGCCATTGTCTTGCTTAATGTATTCTCATGATTCTGCATTTTATTCTCTTTTATTCATATATATATATATATATGTATATATATATATGATCAACAGGCAATAACTTTGAATCTCCTTATTTCACATGCTTCTTATTATTTTTGAAAAGCTATGCTTCTAAATTTATAATTTAACATCATTGTTTCAGATATAAAGTATTAAATTCTTTTTTTCTTAAGTATATTTTATTCATTTGTCCCAATTTTCCCCCCTTTGCCTCCCTCTACCCAGTACCCCATTTCTCTGGCAATGCCTCCCTTAGTTCATGTCCATGAGTCATACATATAAGTTCTTTGGCTTCTCCATTTCCTTTATTCTTCTTAACATCCCCTTATCTATTCTGTAACCACCAATGTGTACTTTTTTTTTCCCTTTCACATCCAGACAATTCACCATTTAATTACTGCCTTCTGTCAGCTTCTCAAATCATATTAATACAAAGTTTTCATTATTTCAAAATTTCTACATTAATTCATTTGTTTAAAGAATTACTCTTTTAAGTAATAGGAATTGCAATATTACCAAACAAATGCAAAAATACATTTACACACATTCATATTTTTACATGTATTTAAAGTACATACTTGATTTTGAAGAGTTAATATAAAAATGTAAAATATGTCAAGAGCTTATATAATTATTACAAGTTAAGTGAGAGTATTTTAGATATATTATAGCAAATTAAGCAGTATATTCTTTTTTAATACTTTTTTTACTCTGGAATGCTATTTTATATCACAGAAATGGTGTATTGCAAAACTCACTTTTGTGAAAGTTGTCCTAGAGACAGTCCCAAACCCATAGTAAAAAATGCATTTGGTTTCAGAGTCAGATCCTCTTCCCTCCAATAATACAACTCAACTTTATTTTAAGCCACTGGAACTACCACTTATTCTTTTTGGAGTTTTCCATCTTAAATAGTAGATTGATTTTGGGGTAGTGGGGCACTGTGCACAGGTCTTACTTCTTTCAATACCCTCTGTTTTCCCTCTACATGTGTTTTACAAGTTGAAGCCTTCAGAAATAATGGCACTTGCAGTGCTCAGCTGGTCCCCAGAGTAGAAATTATTATGTCTACTAAATTGAGGTAAAAAACAAAAATCCCTAGGATTTAAATAATTTTGTAGAATAGTATTCTAGCTAGTTTTTGTACTTGTAGTTGACTTCCTATGTGGTCCTAAACTAATTCCTGAACTACTGAACTATTTAAGAGTCTGTTAAGGTAGAGATTAGGTATGTTCTAAAGTATTAAATTCTGAGAGCAACCATCATGTTGAAGGGATACCATATTAGAGCAACCATAGTTTCTGGACTGTGTGAAGGGCGAACTGCTGAGGAAATTGCAGAATTCAATAACATCCCTTTATGTAAAGTTGGCAATGTGAAGAAGGTGTATGATGATGATCCTGATGTCACCACACCAACAAGGAAAATGCATAAGGTATGCAAGGATTACACAAGACCAGATATTGTACACAGAATCCGGGAGATCATCAATGAAGATCCAGGTTGTTTACCTTGACGTTTTGAGAGTAGTTATACCATGGATGAAGGAGGTCACAAATGGATGTTATTTTATCTTCCAACGAGATGGTGCACTAACACATAATGCCAAAAAGGTGCAAGAATTTCTCAGTGTCAATGTTCCTGAATTCTTCTCAAAGGAAATCTTGCTGCCTAGTTCACCAGATGTAAATCATTTAGACTATTATGTATGCAGCATTTGTGAGAGAGAAGTTAATAAACAACCTCATTCCAATAAACAGGCTGTTAAAGATAAGATTGAAAACATGATGCTGTTCATGGATAAAGAAAAGTTAATTAAAGGGTGCTCAAGATTTTGAAGTTGAATCAAGTCTATTATTGCAGCAAATGGAGACTTTTTTTTTGAACAATTTAAAAAATGACTATGTTTATGTATTTACATATAAGAACAAATTTATTTAAAAATATAACACTTTTGTGGTATGTTGTTTATTTTACTAAAATTTTGCCAATTGATCACATGCACCCTGTATATTGTCCCCTGGAGAGAACAGAGGGCAATAACTATAGGATAAGAGTCTCTCTGGGACTAATATTGTGTGGATAATTAATGTGCCTCAGGAAGTTTTAGTGGGCAACCTACTTCATGAGTTTTAAGTATTAAAGAAAAAATCTTAGAGATAAAGTCAAAAGATAAAATTATGCAGGAAAAATCCTAAGATTTTTGTTTTGTCTACATCTTACAAGAGGTTTCATTCATTAGTCAAAATAAGTGACCTCACAAATTTCTCTTTTACTAAGAATGATAAAGGTATGCATAACGACATACACCTGCCAGCTGTACATTCTGTTAATATAGTTAAATATAGATATGTATACATATAGCAATATTTTAAGGACCCAAACTCATGTGAAGAATGCCTTCTTACTAACGTATAGTTCTTCCAGCCATACCTTAATCTAAACGTGAGCCTACCCCGAGATTAAACAAGATTGATCCTCTCTAGCCCTGACTGGAGTGGCTCAGTGGGTTGGGCATCATCCCATAAATTGAAATGTCACCAGTTCAATTCCAGGGCACATGCCTAGGTTGTAGGCCAGGTCCCTCATTGGGGATTAAGAGCATGTAAGAGGCAACTGATTGATGTTTCTCTCATACATCAATGTTTCTCTCCCTTTCTCCCTCCCTTCTGCTCAAATAAATAAATAAATAAACTCTTTGGGGAGAAGGGCACTAGTCCTCCCTAAAGGACAAGGAATTTGTAACTTGGGAATTAAATTCCCTTTCCTTCACTTTCTTCCTTCACCTACTGCAGTGACTGTCCATCTAGGGACAGGTGGTCTGCACTTCCTGTTTAAGCTATTACAGGAAATCAAAGTCAATATCTACACAGCCTCTCAATCAGGTGGTAAATCCGGGATTCTCCAAGTTCTGACTCACTCATTCAGAGAATAAGAGTATAATCAAGAAAGAACCTTCAGACACCAAGAACAGCTAATTATTCACTCTTTCACAAGCTTCTCTAGTGGAAGATACTGGCTAAGAATTTATGAATGTAAATACAAGTTACTTTAATTGCCCTGTCACTGTTTATGGTTACACTGTATGGAATATAAACCAAGCACTGGCCCTATTACTATTTGTTTTAAATCTCAAGAATATCAAATATAAACAAACATTACTCAGAATATAGCATTTTTAAAAGATTTAAGTTTCCTGAAAAAACAATATGTAGAGAAGTCAGTAAAGATTAGAAAGTGCTTCCATGATAGAAGATTGGCCCAGCTGTCCCCTTACCAGAAAAAAACAATTCCACTTATATACAAAGTATTTTCAACTAAAAAAAGAAAAAAAAAAAACTTCAAATTTATTCATTAAGAACCTTTTTGTCTCATATCTAATCCCAACTATTCATGTATGCTCATATACTTTATACTATTACAAGGAGAAACCCTCAAATTTTCTACTTACCAAGGCCATTATTGGTATAGGCACACCAAATATCTCTTCATCCACTGATCCAAAATTGAAGCTTCAAATAAAATGGATTTAAAAGTAAGTTAAAGCTCTAGAAATAATAATTTTTAAACTCAACAAATTATTTTTAGCATAAACCAAAAAGTTATATAATGCATGTTCATAAAGGTACCCCAAACATGTAAATCAATTATGTTTTAGTTTTAAACCAAATACTTTTTCCTCACCAACACTAAATAAATTCAAGGACAATTTTGTCAGTTTTATGTCCAATATTCAGTATTACCTTGTATCCCTCACAGGAGGCAGGAGAGAAAGCGGTATTGATAGCAGAGAAGTAATTGGGCCACTCCAACACATCTGAACATAAATGCATGTCATCAGAATCCAAGTTAAATTACACAAAAATTGATGATTCAAAAAGGCAGAAAAAATCCTTTACCTCATATGGGTCAAAAAGTCCAGTTGTACTTGCATTTGAAAAATCCGTGGCAAATTCAGAACCTAAATTTACATGGGAAATAATCATTTATTATCAGATTGTGTAAACACCTATCTGTAGTTTATAATCTACACCAATTTTGACCTTAAAATTCATTCCAAAATGTATATTTCCAGTGCAAAGTATCCAAAGCAATTTCCCATGTAATCTTTATGACCTTTTATACTTACAAAAGCACATTCAAACACACTGTCATGTTATGATCCTTAGCTTAAAAATGAGGAAAGGGGTTTATAGATGCAATATGATTGCCTATAGTTATACCCAATTGCAAATTGGGAGATCTGGTATTGAACTCAAATTTTAGTAGTCTTGAAATTAAGACTGTTCCTTAGTTTTATATTTGAGGTTTCATCAAAATTTTAAAATTACCCTCTTTTTCCAAAAAATTAATTTATCTTTATTATAATATGTAGTTTCTAGGGTACCAAAGGGCAATATGTGGAATAGAGGAAGAAATAAAAAGTAACGTGCCCTGGCTGGTAGCACAGTGGATAAGGTGCCAGCCTGCGAACCCAAAGGTCGCAGGTTCGATTCCCCAGCCAGGGCACATAACAAGGTTGCAAAACAGGTCTCCAGTCAGGTCTGCGGCTGGAGGCAAGTGAAAGGCAACCATACATTGATGTCTCTCTCCCTCTCCGCCTCTCTCTCTTCCCCTCTTTCTAAAATAAATAAATAAATAAATAAATTTTAAAAAAAGGTAATGTCTACTATTTTTGGGTAAGGTCATTCCTATCAGTCAAATTTCAATTACTCGAGATAGATTTATATGATCATCTTTACCTTTTGTGAGCTTATGTAACAACCAAGTATCAACAGTCCCAAAGCAGCAATTTTCTTCTTCAATTGCTTTTTGCACCTTGAAAACATTAACAGCACAAAATCAATTTTAAAAGGCTAATTATTTTTTTTCTTGTCTATCCTTTCCAGAACACAGCATGTTTATTCCCCTTATGAGGGCAAAGTTGAATATACATATATTTTTAATTTTATTGTTGTTGTTATTAAGTGTGTGATTGTGCCAATCAGTAAATACAATATAATCCCATTGATGATAAAAAATTAATACAGAGAGAAAAATTGAACGATTCTAAACAATTTCTATAGGATATGAAATGTTTTAGTTTTAAAGCATGTGTTACTTCTGTGATGAAAGGTAAAGTATATACATTTCTTCAGTTTCAACATACAAATATCTCTAAATATAATAGCTTAAAACAGGAGATTGCACACTATGGCCCATAGGTCAAATTCAACCCATTGCCTATTTCTGTACAGCAAGTTAAGAATAGTTTTTAAATATTTTACTGGTAAAAAAGAAAAAGGGGAACCAACTGTATGGGAAAATATATTTGCCAATGATACCCCAGACAAGGGTTTAATCTCCAAAATATATAAAGAACTAATGTGACTCAACACCAGGAAGACAGACAGCCCAATTAAAAACCGGGCAAAGGACCAGACAACTCACTGAGGGAGACATACAAAGGGCCCAGGGCATATGAAAGAATGCTCCACATCACTAGCCATCAGAGACATGCAAATTAAAACCACAATAAGATACCACCTCACACCTGTCAGAATGGCCATCATCAACAACTCAACAAACAACAAGTATTGGCAAAGATATGGGGAAAAGGGAACCCTGGTACACTGTTGGTGGGAATGCAGGCTGGTGCAGCCACTATGGAAAACAGTATGGAGTTTCCTTGAAAAACTAAAAATGGAACTGCCTTTTGATCCAGCAATTCCACTACTAGGACTATACCCAAAGAACCCTGGAATACCAATTCAGAAGAGCCTATGTACCCTTACTATGTTCATAGTAGCGCTATTTACAATAGCCAAGTGCAGGAAACAGCTTAAGTGCCCATCAGTGGATGAATGGATCAAAAAACTGTGGTACATTTACATAATGAAATATTATGCAGCAGAAAGATAGAAGAAACTCCTACCTTTTGTGACAACATGAATGGAACAGAAGGGTATTATGTTTAGTGAAATAAGCCAGGTGATGAAGGAAAAATACTTATGACCTCACCTAATACAGGGCACTAATGAACAAAACAAACAAATAAGCAAATTAGAACCAGAGGCATGGAAATAAGGAACTGACTTTCAGTGTGCAGAAGGGAGCAGGGAGGAGGAGAAAGAGGCAAAGAAGGGGAACAGTTTAATCAAAGAAGTAGTCTAAATGACCCATGAACATGGACAACATTTGGGGATTGACTATGGGAGAGGGGATAGTGAGGCTGGGGCAAGGGAGAGCAATGAGGGATGGGGGAAAATGGGATAAAAGTAATACAATAACAATAAATCAATTTTTTAAAAAGAAAAAATAGAATAAAATGAGTAAAGATTCCTTACTTTCCATTCCAATATGCAGTACTTAATTATCTGTCAAATACTTAAATTACTATCCTTACACACATACACACACATTTCCTTACCTCAACCAGGTTCTGTAAAATCCAGGCCAATCTCAAAGAGACATGCTGGGTTGTGAAAGTGAACATACTGGCTGCTAAAAGTCGTTTACTTCCAGTGAAAAAGTGAAGCATTTGGCAGGAACTACGAATTAGCTGTTTTTTTAAAAATTTAGAAAAATATATTTAATAATGAATGGTATTTGATGTTTCCATTATTAATTTCATATACATGCAAACAAACCAAAAAACAAGTTATTTAAATACTTATAGAGTGTTCTCAAGACTTAAGAAAATCAGAGCCCTGGCTGGTGGCACAGTAGATAAGGTGCTGGCCTACAAACCCAAAGGTCACTGGTTCAATTCCCAGCCAGGGCACATAACCAGGTTGCAAGCCAAGTCTCCAGCCAGGTCCATGGTTGGAGGCAGGTGAAAGGCAACCATACATTGATGTTTCTCTCCCTGCCTGTCTCTCTCCCTTCCACTCTCTCTCTCTGGAAATAATAAATAAAATATTAAAAAAAAAAAAAAAAAAGACTTAAGAAAATCAAACCATGGACATGGACAACAGGTGGGATTGACTTTGGGGGGAAAGGGTGGGTGGGGAGGGGGACAGAGGGGAGCAAAAAAAGGGATGGATGTAATACAACAACAATAAAATTAAAAAAAAAAAAAAGAAAAGAAAATCAAGTTGGCTCAAGTACTTATAAAAAATCTTTTTAAAATAACTATTTTCTACCTCTTTCTCTATTTTTAACTATGAAAGTAAAGTGACAGAGTCAGGAGAGAAAGCTATATTGCTATTTTTAGTATTATACTTTATTATTTTAATAATATATTGCTATTATTTTTAATAGTATGCTTTTAATCAAGTTAGCATAAACCTAGAAGTAGTTTCCACTACACATTAAGTACTTAAAATTTGAATGTATACATTTTAATACTATCTATACTTACCTAATGATCAAATTTTAAATTTTTTCTTAATAAGCAAAATCTTTAATTTAAAAAGCTTACACAGAAAATAAGCTCTGAATTTTATTTTGTAACCGTAAGAAAACAAAAAACAAAAAACAAAACAAAACAAAAAACCTTTTCCTGCTGCCTACTATAAGAAGGACTCAGATGGACAATTCAACTTCTGAAACTGATATTTTACAAAAATTTGCTTATGGAGAATTTACCCACTTCTTGCATTTTCCTGTTATTCTTCCATCACTCTCCCTAAAATAAATGTTGATTTATTTATTAATAGTAGTTAATATGAATTAACTTTTTTCATTTTTAGCATAACACATGAATCAAAATGTGTAGTCTTTCCGTCTTAATCTTGTCTTCTAAACAATGAACCCCATTTTGATTTTTAACACTTTTTTTGATGAGAATGAAGTTCTCTTTTTTGCAAATTTCAATTGTACAACACAGTGTTATCAACCATAGTCATGTTATACATTAGAGCCTCAAACCTTATCCATCTTATAACTGAAAGTTTGTACCCTTCCAACTTCATTTTACTTGTTCAATGCTCAAACCTTCTGTATTTCTTTATATTTTACCTTATTTATTAAAATATAAGACTTTTAAAAAGTATTTAAAGTGGACAGCCATAATCCTTCTTCTGATTTTGATATGTTTTAAAATGCCTCAAGTGAGATGGATTCTTTCTCCAGAAGCACACTATGCTTTTCTCCGTAAAATAATAGATTGAGGATCCTTCAGGGGTCTTCTGTTAAAATTTAGATACCTAGTTGAGGAGGGAGTTACACAAAAAGTATTAGGAGTTCCAACACTGGCACTCTTTTAGTCAACATATGAACAATTAACACCTCTGTTCATATATTTAACAAATATTTCTTGAGCTCCTTGTATGTACCAAGGACTGTGCTAGACCTTGAGAAAACAGAGTGAATAATACAAGCAGAATATTTGCCTTCCTTAATTTTTACATTTTAGGGGGATGAGACAACAAATAAATAATCAAATCAACAAATGAGATCATCTAATATTTGAAATATCACCAAAAATTTTTTTTAAATCTTGGCAGTTGAATAATGACATAATTCTGAGATACAATCAATGGTTTAAAATGCATCCTGATGTCAGAGATGTTAAAATAAGAAAAATGTATGTCTTATAACTCATACACTATTGGTGGGAATATAAAGGTACACATACAGCCACTCTGGAAACCAGTTTGGCAGTTTCTTATAAGGCATGCAATTACCATGTGACCTAGCAATTGTACTCTTGAGGTATTCATCCCAGATAAATGAAATATTATGTTCAAACAAAATTTTGTACATGAATGTTTATAGCATCTTTATTTCTAATAACAATAAACTGGAGTAAGCACAGATGTCCTCCAACAAATAGTATTGTCTGTAACACTGGATACAACTCAGCAATAAAAAACAACTTGATCCTCCAGGGAATTACACTATGTGAAAAAAGCAAATGCCACAAGGTTTTATGCTATATGTCTATGCTGTATATAACATCTTTTAAATGAGAAAATAATTGAATGGAGGAAAGATTAGTGGTTGCAAAAAGCTAAGGATATGAGAGTGTGGGGATTTGCACAGGAGAGGTAGATGTGGTTATATAAGAGCAATATGAGGCATCTCTGTAGTGATGGAACTATTCAAAGTCTTGACTGCATGGTGGATACATGAACACATGAAAAAACTATAGAAATTAATACACACATACAAACAGAAATTAGTACAAATAAAACTGAGGAAATCTGAATAAGACCTATGGGTCTTGATTATAACTGTAGTTTTTAAAAAGTCACCATTGGGAAAAACTACAAAGTGTATATGGGATCTCAGTATTATTTCTTACAACTGCATGTGAATCTACAATTACCTCAATGAAAATTTTGGTTTAAAAATGTGCAACAAGTAGAATTGAGAAGGCGGAGGAGTAAGTGGAGCTACACCAATCTCCTCCCAACACCAAACTGGAATTACAACTTACCTGGGGAGAAATCATCCAGAACATCAACTGGAGAGAAGCCTTACAACCACGGACAGAACATAAGAGGCCACTTCATCACAATGCAACCCACCCAGTTCATCTCCAAATCCCACTGAGGGTATCAGCAAAACACTTCTATCACCTGCCCTCTTCCTCAGCCTCATTTCTGCTGCGACTGCCACAGACTCAGCTGGCCTGCACCACCTCTCTCCTGGACTAGCCTGTCCTGTATTTCCACTGCCATAAGCATGTTTGTGGTGAACATCTTTGCCACAGCATTTGGCTTGTACACCTAATTGATCACAAGGCAATTTTACTATAAAATATAAAATAACTGGTATATCATTTGGTTTACATTGGCAGACAATGCATTCAAGCTGGTTGTCAGTTTGGTTTCATTTCTTCATTAACAAACTTCTCACAATGATGCCCATTTTTACATTATATATGAATTTTAGCCCTCATTGCGGTTTGTACAATGATGATGAACATGGTGGTCTTAAAATAGTGGGTGTTAACAACACCATATAAAGCCAGATTGCATACTGCTCTAGAAAAGATGCACATAGAAGTTTGAAAATTCTTCAGTGAGCACTGTCATCCCTCCCACCATTCAAAATCAAAAGTCTGCCAAGCTATAGTAAATATAAAAGACGCAGCCACTAAGTCAGTCTTTAAAGTGTTAATTAGCAATTCTTTAGCTAGCAACTGATACTTCTCATTTAATTTTGCTTACTCTGAAAATGTTTATTAATTTTTGAGAGGGGGGAAGGGAGAGAGAGAGAGAGAGAGTGAGAAACATCAATTGGTTGCTTCCCATACACACCCAGGGATGAAACCCATAACCTAAGCATGTGCCTTGACCAGGAATCAAACCCCAACCTTTTAATGAATAGACAATGCTCCAAACAACTGAGCCACACTGGCCAGAGCCTGATACTTCCTTTAATGAAGGAAGAGATTATAACAAAGAAAAGAAAAACTTCTATATTGAACAAGGAGATGAAATAAGCCAAATAATGTATAATACTATGAACAAAAGACTTTGAAGACAATATGTTTTCATCGTTTGCAATAAAGTCTTCTTAATTGTTTTTTTTTTTTTTTTTTAATGCGACAAGCGCTATAAAGAAAATAAAGGACAGAAACTAGATGGGAGTTGAGGGACTACTTTAAATCAGAGAAGATAAGGACTCCCAAGTGAAGGTGACCTAAGGCCGAGCCCTGAAAAATGAAAACAAACAGCATGATAACAGAGGGGAGCCCCTTGTAGGTATGAGGGCCTTAAAGTGACAAAGGGTTTGAGTGCTACAAGAATAAAAGCAGTCTGGCAAAGCTGGAACCTAATCCTTAGTAGTTTCAGGGAAAAAGGGGACTGGGAAGTGGTCTCTACTGTAGACAAGGCCAAACCATGATAAGGAGTAGACATTTTTATGCTAAAAGCAAAGAGAAGCCTTAACAAAAATCAGAACAGCAGTGAAAGGAAGCAGGGGTGTTTGGGGAGACTGGAGGAAAGCAATGGTGCCAGGAGATTGACAACACAGCTCAATTCCTTTACCATTCAGCTTGGACTAGTCTTGCCTAAACTAATGACCTTGGTGCCAACTCAGGCACACAGACCCTAAACATTTCCAAGAGCCTCAATCAATCAACTGTAAGCACCTGGGAAGAGATGACTGCAGAGTGGGGCTCCTTCATAGGCAGGGTACACCCTGTTTATATACATTTTTGTGCTAAGAGAAACCAACACTTACATCATGCACATGGTTAATATCAAGGACACAGAGTGCTGTAAATGCTCAGTTCTGTGCTTAAAGTGACAGTTCTGTGCCATGATTTATGACCAGGGCTTATACTAGAGAAGTAAATGCTTTTCATGGTCACATTTTATTTTTAAAGGAAAAACAGTTTTAAACATCTCACTGGCAGATTTAAGGAATTAGTTATGACTTAGGAATTTTTGCTAAATTGACCTATGGAAAACCAAGATCTCCATTGAGATAAAATTACACATTATGAATAGCATAATTTAAAACTGTACCATTCAGGGATTTATAATGGCTCTTTTTAAATTTTTTTATTTATTATTGTTGTATTACAATTGTTTCATTTATCCCCCATTGCTCTCCTCTGCCCTACCCTCTCTGCCCCCTTTCCCCATTAATCCCCACCACCTTGTCCAAGTCCATGGGTCCTTCACTCTAACTCCTCAAATAAACCCTTCCCCGGCTTTCCCCCTTTCTCCCTTTCCCTTCCCCTTTAGTCACCATCATTCAGCTCCTTTTTTCCCCCATCTCTCGGTTCCATTCTGCTCCTCTGTGTTGTTAATTGGTCTCCTCTATTAAGTGAAATCATATGGTATTTCTCTTTTGCTGCCTGGCTTATTTCACTAAGCATGATATTCTCCATTTCCATCCATGCTATCAGAAATGGTACAAGTTCCTTCTTTCTTTCTGGTGCGTAGTACTCCATTGTGTAAATGTAACAAAGCTTTTTGATCTAATCATTCAGTGAAGGGCACTTAGGCTGCTTCTGGCACTTGGCTATTGTAAATAGCGCTGCTATGAACATAGGGGTGCATAGGGTCTTTTGCGTTGGTGTTTCAGTATTCTTTAGATATAATCCTAGCAGTGGAATTGCTAGGTCATAAAGCAATTTTATTTTTAGTTTTTTTTTAGGAAATTCCATGCTATTTTCCACAGTGGCTGCACCAGTCTGCATTTCCACCAGCAGTGCACTAGGGTTTCCTTTTCTCCACATCCTAGCCAGCACTTGCTGTGTGTTGATTTGTTGTCGATGGCCATTCTGACAGATGTGAGGTGGTATCTCATTATGGTTTTAATTTGTACCTTTCTGATGGCGAGTGATGTTGAGTATTCTTTCATATACCTGTGGGCCCTTTGTATATCCTTCTGGGAGAAGTGTCTGCTCAGGTCCTTTGCCCATTTTTTAACTGGGCTATCTCCTTGGTGTTGAGTTGTATGAGTTCTTTATATATTTTGGAGATCAAACCCTTGTCTGAGGTATCATTGGCAAATATGTTGTCCCATATGGTTGGCTCCCTTTTCATTTTGATGATTTCTTTAGCTGAGCAGAAACTTTTCAGTTTGATGCAGTCCCATTTGTTTATCTGTTCCTTTATTTCCCTTGCGCTAGGAGAAATATCAGTGAAAATACTGGTGCATGGGATAACTGCAATTTTTCTGCCTCTGTTTTCCTCTAGGAATTTTATGGTGGCACAGCTTATGTTTAAGTCATTTATCCATCTTGAGATTATTCTGGTGTATAGTTTCATTTTTGTGTGGGTGTGTTCCTCTCCAATTCTCCCAACACCACTTGTTGAAGAGGCTATTTGCACTCCATTTTATGTTCCTTCCCCCTTTGTCGAATATTAATTGATCACAGAGTCCTGGGTTTATTTCTGAGCTTTGTATTATGTTTTATTGATCTGTATGTCTGTTCTTGTGCCAATGCCAAACTGTTTTTGATTACCACAGCTTTGTAATGTAGTTTGATATCTGGTATTGTGATTCCTCCTACTTCATTCTTCTTTCTCAAGATTGCTGTAGCTATTTGGGGTCATTTTTGCTTCCATATAAATTTATTAAGAATTTGTTCTAGATCTATGAAATATGGTATTTTAGTAAGGATTCCCTTGAATCTATAGATAGCTTTGTATAGTATGGACATTTTTATAATGTTAATTCTTCACACCCATGAACATAGTATATGCAACCATTTATTTGTATCTTCATTTCTTTCTTCAGTGTTCTGTAGTTTTCCAAGTATAGGTTTTTACCTTCTTAGTTAAGTTTATTCCTAGATACTTGATTATTTTTGATGCTATGGTAAATGGGATTTATTTTCTAGTTTCTTTCTCTGATATTTCATTGTTGGTGTATAATACCTTTGGCCCTGGCTGGTGGCACAATGGATAAGGCACCAGCCTGTGAAACCAAAGGTCATCGGTTCGATTCCCAGCCAGGGCATACAACCAGGTTGCAAGCCAGGTCTGTAGCTGGAGGCAGATAAAAGGCAACCATACATTGATCTCTCTCTCTCTCTCACTCTCTCTCTCTCTCTCTCTCTCTCTCTCTCTCTCTCTCTCTCTCTCTAGCTGGAGGCAGATAAAAGGCAACCATACATTGATCTCTCTCTCCCTCCCTCCCTCCCTCTCTAAAAATAATAAATGATTTTTTTAAAATGCCTTTGATTTCTGGATATTGATTGACTTTCTATCCAGCTATTTTGCTGAATTCACTTATTAGTTTCAGTAGTTTTTTGGTGGAGTCTATAGGGTTTTTTATGTACACTATCAAGTTATCTGCAAATAAAGACAGTTTTACTTCCACCTTTCCAATCTGGATGCCTTTGATTCCTTTTACTTATCTGATCACTGAGGCTAGAACTTCCAAAACTATGTTGAATAGAAGTGGAGAGAGTGGACACCCTTGCCTTATTCCTGATCTTAAGGGAAAGGCTTTCCATTTTTGCCCATTGAGTATGTTGTTGGCTGCAGGTTTGTCAAACATGGCCTTTATTATATTAAGGTATGCTCCCTCTATTTCCATCCTGCTGAGTGTCTTTATCATAAATGGTTGCTGTACTTTATCAAATGCTTTTTCAGCATTTATTGATGTGATGTGGTTTTTGTGTTTCATTTTGTTTACGTGGTTTATTGTGTATATTGATTTGTGAATATTTTACCATCCTTGCACCCCTGGGATGAATCCCACTTGTTCACAGTGTATGATCTTTTTAATGTATTGGTGGATCTGGTTTGCCAATATTTTATTGGCATCAATATTCATCAGAGATATTGGCCTGTAGTTTTCTTTCTTAGTTGTGTCTCAATCTGGTTTTGGGATTAGCATAATACTGGCCTCATAGAAAGAGTCTGGGAGTCTTCCCTCTTTTTGGATTTTTTAGAATAGGTTGAGAAGGATAGGCATTAGTTCTTCCCTAAATGCTTGGTAATTCACCTGTGTAGGCATCTGGTTCAGGGTTTTGGTGTGCTTGGAGTTTTTTGATTACTGCTTCAATTTTGCTAGTTGTTATTGGTCTATTAAGGCTTTCTTCTTCTTGATTCAGTTTTGGAAAATTATATGTTTCCAGAAATTTGTTCATTTCACTCAGGTTGTCAACTATTTTTGTCATATAGCTGTCATAGTAATTTATTACAATCTTTTGTATTTCTGTGGTATCAGTTGTGATTTCTCCTTTGTTGTTTCTGATTTTATTTATTTGGGTCCTCTTTCTTTTTTTCTTGATGAGTCCAATTAATAGCTTATCAATTTTATTTAACTTTTCAAAGAACCAGCTCCTGGATTTATTGATACTTTTAACTGTTCTTTTAGTCCCTCAGTCATTTAATTCTGCTCTGATCTTGATTATTTCCTTCCTTCTACTTACTCTGGGCTTCCCTTGTTGTTCCTCTAGTTCTTATAGTTGTAGAGTTCGATTGTTTATGTGAGCTTTTTCTAACCTTTTTAGGTAGGCCTATATTGCTATGGACTTTCCTCTGAGGACTGCCTTTGCTGTGTCCCATAGATTTTGGCTTGTTTTGTGTTCATTTTAATTTGTTTCCAGAAGCTTTTTTATTTCTTCCTTGATCTCATTGTTAACCCAATTATTATTCAATAGCATGTTATTCAGCCTCCATGAATTTTATTTTATTTTCCTTGAGGGCTGTTTCTAGCTTCAAGCCATTACAATCTAAGGAGATGCTTGATATAATTTAAATTTTTTTGAATTGGTGGAAGCTTGTTTTCTGTCCTACCATGTGGTTTATCTTTGAGAAAGTCCCATGTGCACTGAAAAGAAAGTTTATTTTGTGTGTGTGTGTATCAATTAAGTCCATTTCATCTAAAGTGTTCAGTGCCCTAATATCCTTGGTGTTTCTTTGCTTGGAAGATATATCCACTGTTGACAGTGAGGTGTTAAAATCCCCTACTATGAGTGTATGATTATCTATATCCTTCTTGCAGTCCTCCAAGATTTTTCTTAAATAATTGGGTGCTCCTGCTCCTATACTGGGTTCATACATGTTTACGAGGGTTATGTCTTCTTGATGGGTTGTCCCCTTAAGGGAAATTTATGAAATTTCCTTCTTTGTCTCTTTTGATGGCCTTTGTTGTGAAGCTGCTACCCCATCTTATTTTTTCATGTACATTTGCTTGAAATTTCTTTCCATCCCTTCACTTTCAGTCTGTGTAGAACTCTTGTTCAGAGGTGGGTCTCTTGTAGACAGCACATGCCTGGGTCCTATTTTCTTAACCACTCAGCTACCCTGTTTTTTGATTGGGAGCATTTAATCCATTTACATTTAAGGTTATTATTGATAGATACATATTCATTATGATTTTTTCTCTTTGTACCTGTTTCTCTTTCTCTTTTTCTTCTTTTTATAGCAGTCCCCTTAGCATCTCTTGTAGTACTAGTTTTGTGGAAATGTATTCTTTTAGCTTTCTCTTATCTTGGAATGTTCCTGTTTCACCTTCCATTTTGAATGAGAGCCTTGCTGGGTAGAGTAGTCTTGTTTGGATGCCTTTGCTTTTCATTGCTTGGAATATTCTTTGCCATTCTCTTCTGGCCTGTAGTTTTTCTGTTGAGAAATCAGCTAGCCTTATTGAAGCTCCCTTGTATGTCATTAACTGTTTCTTTCTTGCTGCCTTTAGGATTCTCTTTATCTTTGAATGTTGCCATTTTAATTATGATGTGTCTTAGTATAGACCTGTTTGGGGTCATCTTCACTGAAACCCTCTGTGCTTCCTGGACTTGGGTAGTTTTTTCTCTCACCAAATTCAGGAAGTTTTCTGTCATTATTTTTTCAAATAGGTTTTAATTCCTTGCTCCCCTTCCTCTCTTTCTGGCATTCCTATCATACAGGTATTATTATGTTTCATGTTGTTCTTCAGCTCTCTTAACACCTCTTCATTCTTTTTGTCTTTTTTCATTCTGTTGCACTGCCTCAGTACTTTTTTCCACGTTGTCCTCCAATTTGCTAATCTGGTCCTCTGCTTCCTCTAACCTGCTTTTGATTCCTTCTATTAAGTTCTTCAGTTCAGAAATTGTATTTTTCATTTCCACCTGGTTCCTATTGATAGTTTCTATGTACTTTTCAATACAGGTATGATTTTCAGTAAGCTCCTTGCAATTCTCCTGAAGTTCTTTGTAGATTTCTTTGAACTCATTGAACTTTCCATAACCATTGCTTTGAATTCCATGTTTGATAGTTTGTCTCTATTTCACTTAGCAGTCTTTCTGGGGATTCCTCCTTTCCTTTCCATGATGGACTGTTTCTCTTTTTCCCCATTTTAGGTGTCTCTTCTTTCTTGTTCTTGCTTTTTAGATTAATCTGCTATAACTTCTTGCCTTGGTAGAGTGTCCTTCTATGGTAGGAGACCTATGAGATTCAGTGATGCAGTCTCCTAGATTTCCTCAACTTGCTACTCCTAGGATGACTTTTATGTCATTAATTTGAGCTATCTGGTTGTATTTTGGATTTGGCTTATGTGTTCTCCTTGATGAGTTTTTCTCTCCAGCTAGCTGATTAAGGCACACCCCTTCTACCATGTCTCAAATACTGTTATTGAGCTGCTCATTGGGGAATAATAATTCATGTAGAAGATCTTGATGTAACTCAGGTGCTTGAAATTAGCAGAGATCCATTTCCTGGGTCTGCCTTTTCCTTGATCAAGTTTCTCTGTAATCTGTAGTCAGGCTTAAGCACCTTGCGGGGTGGAGTCTAGCAATTTGAGGTCTGTCAGAGCTGGTTCAGAATGCCATGCCCCTGGTAGGCTGAGCCTCCAACAGACATTCTGTTTCCACACCTCCACACCTCCAGATGCATGGGAGGTGATCTGTTCCCTTTCATGTCAGCATTGCTCCTGTTCCTCCCAGCTGGCTCTGTGGGAGGCAGCTGCTCTCCAATTTCATGCTACTGGCTCCTGCACACTCCATTCTGGTGTTCTCAAACTCCTGTCTCTGGCTATTGGCTCTGGCAGCCGCATTCAACTTCTCTCAGCTGCTACCTCCAAGGCTCTGGCATTGTTTCCAAACTCAAGCAGTCCCTCCCCTGTAAGACCTTAACTCTTCAATCCTCCCAAGTTTGCACTTACTGTCCACACTATTTGCTGCTCAAACAGCCAGTCAATGAGTGACCTGAAGCTGTCTTTAAACAGAGCTGCCTTACTCTCTGGGCAGAGTCACCCCTGTGGCTTTGTTTAAATGGCCTCAGCCTACAGGCCAGGCTGGTTCTGGAACTTAGCCTCATCAGCTCATAGATTTCTGCAATCTCTGGAGCAGACACTTTGAAATCCAGTCCCATCCCTATTCTTATACCACTTTCAACTCATTTAATGACTGTCTTCCTATAAACACCACCTCTCAGAATTTAGCCTCAAAAGTTATTAAAGAAAGCTGCATTTTTATATATTAAACAAAAAGAAAAATCAATGTGAGATTATGGTGTTTCACTCATGTATTGCTGTCATATTTTATAATATACTGTTTTATACAAAATTAATGTCTCCAAATAGTAAGTAAAACTGGTAATCCTAATACTCTTCCCTGCACTATCTATTGCAGGCATTGTAGCTGAGAAAACATTAGAAGTATTAAAATAATATGTGCTACTGATTATTGTAACATCAAATATTGCAGGACCACAACTGAAGAGCTAGAAAACTATCTTCTTACCCTCAGACTCAGTTTCCCACTCAGAAATGAAATGGTGTTGATACTACCACTTTTCCCATCTCTATCATCATCACAACCATCATCACTTGCTTACCATGTGCCAGGTATCATATTAAGAGCATGTGGCAGCCAGCGAGTTAACTATCTCAATATACATACTCTTCTTTTGCAATAAAAGATAATAAAAATTGGCCATTGCTCTATCTTTTCTGGACATAGTCTGTATTTTTTACATTTCCCAAGGAACAAAAATATGAATTCTCACTAGCATGTGAATTTCTGGTTTACCCCAAACCTCCTCAAAAATTCTTCAAGTATAAAGCACTTCAGCCTACTACATACATTTTTTAATATATAACTATTAATTCATTGATGTGGGAGTGTGCATGCATGTATTTTTTTTTTTTTATTAAGGTACAAAGCAGCATGGATAGCTTATACAATTAAGTCTACAGTTAAGGGACATTTACAGGGGAAAAAAAAACAGTAATATCCAAATTGCAGATAAGAAAAAGATTACCTTCATTATAAGGGAACTATTCCAAGATTTTACAAGTTCAGTAGCTCTTAGATCTTGCCAACTAATGAAGTTGTGAAAATGATTTCCTGTTTTCCTAAGAAAAATGGAGACAACATTTTGACACTCATATAAAGCAAACACAATATTATATAAAAAATCTGACACAAAAGGAAACAAAATTAGAGGCCAAACTACTTTCAAAGTATTATTTCATTAGATGGGACATTCCAAATGAATAAAAGTAATGAATATGATATAGAATGTAACATTTTAATCAGATAGCTCAAAGAAGATATTCTTTCTGAAGCACTATAATGTGTACATTTCCAAAAACAAAAACCTGTAACAACTTGCTTATACATTTTTTAAAGTGTACTTCCCTTGACATGCACAATCAGATAATAAACTTCTGTACCTACAGAAGGGCTGAAATGCTACCTGAGACAATTGCTAAACCTGTCAACATTTGAATTGGCTTAGCCACTGGCAACCTACAAAATATACTTATCTAATAAAAAGAAATTCAACAAACTCTGGGTCAATATTACAATAAAAGTGCAGAACAAGAAATACTGTAGAAATAAGTCACTTTTTCTATGAACTCCTGCAAATTAACCACTGACAACTTACTTATCTTCAACATCCAATTCAAGCTTGCTTTCCACCCTATTGATTATATAAATTTAACCATGTTCAATTCGGTTTTTAATTTTATTGTTGTTTTATTATATTCACCCCCTTTTTGTTCCCCTCTGTCCCCCTCCCCACCTACCCATTCTCCGCCAAAGTCATTCCCACCTACTGTCCATGTCCAAGGTTCCTTTATACTAGCTTCTTGTCTAAACCGATCCCCTTCCCCGCCTCTTCCTCCACCCTCTCCTAAACCCCCTTCCCTTTGATCACTGAAGACCTATTCACTGTATTCATATACTTGGTTCTGTTTTGCTTGTTGTTAGTTTTGTTCATTATTGTCCTGCAATGGGTGAGATCATACGGTATTTGTCCTTCACCAATGGGCTTATTTCACTAAACATAATTCTTTCTAGTTCCGTCCATGTTGTTGCAAAGGTAAGGAGTTCCTTCCTTTCTGCTATGTAGTATTCCATTGTGTAAATGCACCAAAGTTTTTTGATCCAATCATCCACTGATGGGCACTTAGGCTGTTTCCAGCACTTGGCCATTGTAAATAGTACTGCTATGAACATAGGTGTACATAGGTTCTTATGAATTGGTGTTTCAGGATTCTTTGGGTATAGTCCAAGTAGTAGAATTGCTGGATCAAAAGGCAGTTCCATTTTTAGGTTTCTGAGGAAACCCCATACTGTTTTCCACAGTGGCTATAACAGTCTGCATTCCTACCAAGAGTGCACAAGGGTTCCCTTTGCTCCACATCCTTGCCAACACTTGTTGTTTGTTGATTTGTTCATGATTGCCATTCTGAAAGGTGTGAGGTGGTATCTTATTGTGGTTTTAATTTGCACCTTTCTGATGACTAGTGATGTTGAGCATTTTTTCATATGCCTCTGGGCCCTTTGTATATCTTCCTCAGTGAGTTGTCTGTTCAGGTCCTTTGCCCATTTTTTAATTTGGCTGTCTGTCTCCCTGGTGTTGAGTCGCATTAGTTCTTTATATATTTTGGAGATCAAACCCTTGTCTGAGGTATCATTAGCAAATATGTTTTCCCATACAGTTGGTTCCCTTTGAATTGTGTGGGTGTTTTCTTTAGCTGAACAGAAACTTTTCAATTTGATATAGTCCCATTTGTTGATTTGTTCTTTTATTTCCTTTGCCCTTGGTGAAGTATCAGTAAACATAATTCTGCGTAGGATATCAAAAATTTACTGCCTATATTTTTCTCCAGGACCTTTAGGGTGGCACTGCTTAGGTTAAAATCCTTTATTCATCTTGAGTTTCTTCTGGTGTATGGTGTAAGTTAGTGGTCTAGTTTTATACTTTTGCATGTTGCTGTCCAGTTCTCCCAACACCAATTGTTGAAGAGACTGTTTTTACTCCATATTATGATCCTTCCCCCTTTGTCAAATATTAGTTGCCTACAGAGTCCTGGGTTAATTTCTGGGTTCTATATTCTGTTCCATCTATTCTTATGCCAGTTCCATACAGTTTTGATAACAGTAGCCTTATAGTATTGTTTGAAGTCTGGAATTGTGATTCTTCCTACCTTGTTCTTCTTTCTCAAGATTACTGAGGCTATTTGTGGGCATTTTTGGCTCCATATAAATTTTTGAAATATTTTTTTCCATTTCTGTGAAGTCTGTCATTGGTATTTTAATTGGGATTGCATTGAAACTGTAGATTACTTTGGGTAGTATGCGCATTTTAATGATGTTAATTCTTGTCGTCCATTAACATGGGACATTCTTCTATTTATTTGTATCTTCCTTGATTTCTTTCTTTATTGTTCTGTAGTTTTCTGAGTACAGGTCTTTAACCTCCATAGTTAAGTTTATTCATAGGTACTTTATTTTTCTTATTGCTATGGTAAATGGGATTTGTTTTCTTGCTTCTATTTCTGTTGTTTCATTATTGGTATATAAAAATGATTTTGATTTCTGGATATTGACTTTATATCCAGCTATTTTGCTAAATTTCCTTATTAGGCTGAGTATGTTTTTGGTGGAGCCTATCAGGTTTTGTATGTACACTATCATATCATCTGCAAATAATGACAGTTTGACTTCCTCCTTTCCAATTTGGATACCTTTGATACATTTTCTTCTCTGATGGCTATGGCTAGAACTTCCAAGAGAGTGTTGAATAGAAGTGGAGAAAGTGGACAACCTTCTCTCATTCCAGATCTTAGGGGGAAAGCTTTTAGTTTTTGTCTGGTAAGTATGATGTTGGCTTCAAGGTTTCTCATATAAGACCTTTATCATGTTGAGGTATGCTACCCCTATTCCCATTTTGCTGAGGGTTTTTATCATAAATGGTTGCTGTACTTTATCAAATGCTTTTTCAGCAGCTATTAATATAATCATATGGTTTTTGTCTTTCAATTTGTTGATGTGGTGCATTACATTTATTGATTTATGAATGTTTTACCATCCTTGCATCCCTGGGATGAAACCCATTTGATCATGGTGTATGATCTTTATAATGTACTGCTCAATCCGGTTGGCCAATATTTTGTTGAGAATCTTAGCATCTATGTTCATCAGAGATATTGGCCTGCAGATTTCTTTCTTAGTTGTGTCCTGCCCTGGTTTTGGGATTAGAATAATATTGGCCTCATAGAAAGAGTTTGGGAGTCTTCCCTCTTCCTGTGTTTTTTGGAATAGGTTGAGAAGGATAGAAGTTAGTTCTTTTTAAATGTTTGGTAAAATTCACCTGTGTATCCATCTGGTTCAGGGCTTTTGTGCTTTGGGAGACTTTTGTTTACTCCTTCAAAAGCACTAGTTGTTATTGGCCTATTCAGGCTTTCTGCTTCTTCTGGGTTCAGTTTTGGTAGATTATACATTTCCAGAAATGTGTTCATTTCATCCAGGTTGTCCTATTTCTTGTCATTTAGTTTTTTTGTAGTAATTTCTTACAATCTTATGTATTTCTGAAATATCAGTTGTGATTTCTCCTCTGTCAGTTCTGATTCTGTTTATTTGGGTCCTCTCTGTCTTTTTCTTGATGACTCTGGATAAAGGCTTGTCAATTTTATTTATTTTTTCAAAGAACCAGCTCCTGGACCTGTTGATCCTTCGAATTGTAGTTTGAATCTCTGAGTTATTTAGTTCTGCTCTGATCTTGATGATTTCCTTCCTTCTACTTGCTCTGGGCTTTGTTTGTTGTTGCTCCTCTAGTTCTTGCAGCTTTACGGTTAGGTTGTTTTTATAAACTTCTTGTGACCTTTTAAGGTGGGCCTGTATTGCTATAAATTTCCCTCTAAGCACTGCCTTTGCTGTGTCCCATAGTTTTTGGGCTGTTGTGTGTTCACTGTTATTTGTTTCCAGGAACTTTTTGATTTCATCTTTGACCTCATTGTTAACCCATTCATTACTTAAAAGCATGTTATTCAGTCTCCATGAGTTAGAGAATTTTTGTTTTTTTCCCTTGAGATTGGTTTCTAGTTTCAAGCCATTGTGATCTGAGAAGATGCTTTGTATGATTTCAATTTTTGTATTTGTGGAGGCTTGTCTTGTGACCTACTATGGCATCTATCTTAGAGAATGATCCATGTGCATTTGAAAAGAATGTGTATTTTGCTTCTTTGGGGTAAAAGACTGTGTATACATCAGTTAGGTCCATTTCCTCTAGAGTGTTGTTCAATGCCACAACATCTCTGGGGATTTTTTGTTTGGAAGATCTGTCCATTGTTGATAGTGGGGTATTAAAATTCCCTACTATTAGTGTGTTGCTGTCTATATCCTTCTTGAAGTTCTCCAAGATTTTCCTTATATATTTTGGAGCTCGTATGTTGGGTGCATATATGTTTTTCAGAGTTATTTCTTCTAGATGGAATGTCCTTCTTTATCCCTTTTAATGGCCGTCATTGTAAAATCTATTTTGTCTGTAATAAGTATTGCTACTCCAGCCTTTTTTTCATGTCCATTTGCTTGATATATAGTTTTCCATCCCTTCACTCTCAGTCTGTGTCAATCTTTTGCTCTGAGGTGGGTCTCTTGAAGACAGCATATATGTGGGTCATGTTGCCTTTTCCATTCGGCTCCCCTATGTCTTTTGATTGATGCATTTAATCAATTTACATTTAAGATTATTATTGATTGATACTTATTCATTGCCATTTTCTCCCTTTATGTCTGTATTCCTCTTTGGCTTTCTCTGTTTCTTCATTTTATTTATTTATTTTTAATGTAGAACCTTTAGCATTTCTTGCAATGCTGGTTTGGTAGAGATGTACTCTTTTTGTCTTCTTTTGTCTGGGAAACTCCTTATTTCTTCTTCCATCTTGAATGAGAGCCTTGCTGGGTAGAGTATTCTTGGTTGCAGGCCTTTGTTTACCATTACTTGAAATACTTTTTGCCATTTCCTTCTGGCTTGAATTGTTTCTGTTGAATAATCATTTGATAGCCTTATTGGAACCCCCTTATATCTTATTTGTCGTTTCTCTCTTGATGCTTTTAGGATTCTCTCTTTGTCTTTGAAATTTGCCATTTTAATAATTTGCCTTGGAGTTGGTCTGTTTGGGTTGATCTTCATTAGGACCCTCTTTGCTTTCTGAACTTGATTAATGTTTTCACTCATCATGTTAGGGAAATTTTCTATCCTTACTTTTTTGAACAAGTTTTCCATTCCTGTTTCTCTTCTCCTTCTGGTATCCCTATGATACAGAAGTTATTATGTTTCATGTTGTCCTGCAGCTCTCTTAAACCCTCTTCAATCTTGTTCAGCCTTTTTTCATTCTCTTGTACTGTCTTGAAGTATTTGTCTACATTGTCCTCCAACTCGCGGATCCGGTCCTCTGCTTCCTCTAGCCTACTGTTGATTCCTTCTACTGTATTCTTCAATTCAGAAATTGTATTCTTCATATCCTCCTGGCTCTTAATGATAGTTTCTATGTCCTTTTTGATGCTGTTGTAGCTCTCAGTAAGTTTCTTGTAACTTCCCTGGAGTTGTTTATTGTATTCTTTGAGCTGGCTGAGCTCATTGAGATTCTCTATCATCATTCTTTTCAATTCCTTATCAGATATATTGTGTGCCTCTGTTTCATTTGGTGGTATTTCTGGGCATTCTTCCTTTCCTTTTGGTGATGGACTGATTCTTTTTTCCCTATTTTGGGTGTCTGATGTTGCTTGTTTTTTGGTTTTTGTTTTTGTTGTTGTAGTTGTTTTCTTGGATTAATCTGCTTTGCTTCCTTGCCTTTGTTGAGCACTGTTCTGTGTTAGGAGATTCGTGGAGTGCAATGTTATAGTCTCCTAGTATTTCTCCACTTGTTGCTCTTAGTGTGGCCTTAATTTGGGCTGTTTGGTTGTATTCTGGATGGTTGTGTATGTTGCTCCTTTCCTTCCAGTCAAGACACTCCTTCTATCCCTTCTCATACGCTGCTCCTAAAACAGAACCATCAGTCCAGACAAAATAACCACACCTTCTGTGATATCTTTCTTTTTCACTTCCCCTTTGACTGCCTATGAATGTAACTATATACCCAAACCCACCAAGGTAACCCCCACTCTTAATCACGCCCTCAGCTACAATTGAGCCAGTCTTGATAGGGATGTAGACTGTTGTATGAGGGGGAAAAAGATTAAGTTGACTAAAGTATAGATAGTTTTGGAGGGTGCTGAGCAGTAGCAATGATAGTAGGGATATGAGAGAGAAAACCAACTTTTCCATTCTATAGAAATGAGGAGAGAGAGAATCAGGAAGCCTCAAATATGAGTGGAAAGTGTAAACCTATGTATATAGTCGCCGCATCTGTCTCCCTGTTCACCCTTAGTGATCCTGATTGGTCCAGGTGGAGCCAGAACCTGTGGGCTTTTAGCAGAGAAAAGAAAAGAAAGAAAAATATTTAAAAAGGAAAAAGGAAAAAAGAAAAAAAATAATAATAAAGAAAGGGTTTAGGTGGCTGTTCACCCTTTATGATCTCTGATTAGTCCAGGTGGAGCCAGGACCTGTGGGCTTTTAGCAGGAAAGAAAAAAGAATAAAGAAAGAATAAAGAAAGGGTTTAGGTGGTTGGGGAGGGGAGGAATAGTTAGCTTGAGGACTCGGAATGAGTTGTAGCCAGAGAGTGAGTAGACTTTAAATCAAGAATAGGGGGAGGGTCTTGGGCATTTACATGGGTTGAGATAGGGGAGGATTAAAAATATGTGAGCTGTGATACACTATGGATTAAACAGTATTTACTTAAAATGCACTAATTGTGAGGCTTGGAAGTAACTTTTAAAAAGGATATATTAGGGATTAATAGTTCATGTACCTCTCGATGTAAATCAGGTGCTTGAGATGAGCAGTGATCCATTTCCTGAGTCTGCCTATTTTTCTTGGTCAGGTCTCTGCAGTCTACAAACTAGCTGGTCTTGGAGTGGCAGGGCCTATGATTGTCACAGTCAGCGCTGATTCTGAGTGTCAGCCTCCAGTAATCTAGCTGGGTTTTGGGGCTGCCGGTGTTCTGGGGCCCTCCCTTTTCTTCTTCAATTTGAAGTCCAGCAGGGTGCTTCTGTGGTATCTATAGCTGCTCCTCCCCCTCCAGCTCCTGGAGGAGGTTCCTGCCTGTGATGGGCACCTGGCACCCCTGCAGGATGGCCTGCAACCTTGCTGGCCCCTATAATGACTGGCCTTGCCCCCACAGCTCCTGGAGGAGGCAACCCCCGTCCGCCAACAGTGCCCAGAGTCCACCAACACTGCCCAGCTCCCCTGGGCAAGGGCCACTCCTCCAAGCAGTCCAGCTCTCCTAGGAGTCCTTCATGACGCCTCTGTGATGCTTGCTTGGCTTCCCAGAGAGTCTGCAGCACTGCCTTTGTTGCCTGCAATGGGCTGTTCAGTTGCCCCAGGTACAAGCTCCCAGCTCGCAGTTTGGAATTTCCGTGGGAGCCTGTGGACAGGTGTGGGTGCGCGGGGCTGGGCCTCCCCCATCGCAGGGGATTCAAGCCACTGTTTCCCTTGTGGCCCAGCAGCACTGTTTTCGACCCTCTTGCAGTTCCAGATGGTGCACTTTCCTGCTCTCCAGCTCCTGCTCCCTGGAGGTCTCTTCTCTTCCGCCTCTGGCCCAGTGAGGAGCTTCCTCTCTCTCTCTGTCGCTGGAGTGAGGCTCTCACACAGTACCTCCCCTGCAGGAGTTCAATTCCTGGTTCCCTCCAGCTTTTGCCCTCATTGCCCACACTTCACTGCTCAGATTTCTAGTTTCCAGGGAGCCTAGAGCTGGCTTCAGTCAAAGACGCCCCTCTGGGTAGAGCTGCCACTACCCAGAGCCAACCTTGGCCACTGGCCGGTTTGGAACTGTCTCACCTGCTCTCCTGTAGGTCTCTGCTGCCTCTGGGCTGTGCTCCCCTGAGTCCAGATGCTTACTGCTCCAATTCCTAGGGACCTGCAGACCTCTTGCGCTCCCTACCCTATCCTCCAGCTGCTCTGGTACTGGAGAATGCCATCAGCACTGCTCTCTACTCTGTTGCCATCTTTTATCTCAACCATGTTCAATTCTTGAAACTATTATCTCAACCATGTTCAATTCTTGAAACTATTAGTAATTCTTACTAAGCAGTCCACAGCCATGGTCACATCCTCAAATTTATTAACTGGAAACACTCTACTATTGAAATTCTACTATTGCAACAAACCAGGCAATACATCTTACTATTAGATGTATAGTCATGGTCACTTAACAGTGGGAACACATTCTGAGAAATACATCATTAGGTGATATTGTGCGAACATCACAGGCTACACTTACACAAACCTAGATGGTTTGACCTACTACAGACTTAGGCTCCAAGCCTACACCATAAAGAACAAGCCTATGCTGTAAGCAAGTCACTATGCAAAACAAGAATAAATTAAAAAAAAACAAAAACAAAAAACAGTAAATCACACACAAGAGAAAATGATGCAATCATGGAACATGGAAAATAGATGTACAGTGCTGCTGCAGACTAACACCACACACTGTTTAAAGCAAACATTTTTTTACTTTATGTAGAAAATGTAGAAAGAGTACATTTTCAAAATGATTTTTTAATATAGTACTACAGTATAATAAATACCTAAGCCAGAAAAAGTCATTTATCATTAAGCATTATGAAGTGCACATAATTGTATGTGCTATTCATTTATCTTGGCAGTGCAATAGGCTTGTTTACACTAGTATCACCACAAACATGTGGGTAATGCATTGTGCTATGAGGACTACAATGTCACTAGTGATAAAGATTTTTCAGATTCTTTATAATCTTCTGAGACCACTATTGTATTTGTAGTCTATTGTTATGTGGTGCATCATTGTATTTCAGTTCACTCCATCTTACTCCCTAAATATCTTCCCTTCAAACACACTGCAACCTTTCATCCCTCAAACATTCCCTTTTATTCCTACCAACCCCTGTGAGGCTTACTTATGCTCCTGAATCCCATGGGCTATAATTTTATTAGAAACTTGATACTCTCTCTCTTTGTAATTGTGGTAAATATACATAAAATGTGTAATTTTAACATTTTTTCTAGTGCAAAATACGATGACATTAAGTCACTTAATTTTAATGACATTTCACAACAGTGTACAATCATCATCACTAGTTCCAAACACTTTGGTTGTTTCCACCTTCTTGCTATCGTGAACAATGCCACTATAAACACTGCTGTACAAGTATCTGTTTTCAATTCTTTTGGGTATATACTTAGACTTGCTAGGTTATACTCATACGGTAATTCTATGTTTAGTTTTAGAGGCACCACCAAACTGTCTTCCACAGTGGCTACATCATTTTACATTCCCACAACTAATATACAAGAGTTCCAACTTTTCTACATTCTCACAAACATATTATTTTCTATTTTTTAAGTTATTGCCATCATAGAGGTATAAAGTAATATCTCATTGTGGTTTTGATTTGCACTTCCCCAAACACAAATGATATTGAGCAATCTTCATATGTTTATAGACTGTATATTATTCAAGTCTTTTGTCCACTTATGAATTATTTAGGTGTTAGTTGAGTTGTACAAGTTCTTTCATATATTCTGGGTATTGATGGTCTTCACTCTCTTGTTTCCTTTTGCTTGTTGTTCACCTTTATTAATGGAAACCATATCATTAACCTACATCATGAACATGTTACTTCTTTTTCCTTTGGTGATATAGTAACCATTATCATTAGTACAATTCAGAGAGGTGAATCTCTTGTTTTAGTGCTCACTATTAGATAAAAATTACAAACCAAACATACCAAAACATATGCCTCACATGCTGTAATGATTTTCAGAACTCTAACTGCAGATTTGAGACATCAATGACTATCAAATTTCTCAACATTTTTTTGCAGACTCATTTTTAAAATGCAAATTGTACATCATTCAAAATAATTACAACATGGTTTTCTTTCTTACTATTTATGATCAACTCTGGGGCAAATATTCTACTATGCGAAGTTAAAAAAATTTAAATAGCCATCATTAATAGATGAAATTATCTTAATAGTATTATTTGATGCAAAAAATATTTTAAATTTGATGAAGTCCAATTTATTTTTTTTACTTTTTAAAATTTTATTGTTGTTGTATTATATCCACTGCCTTTTTGCTCCCCTCTGTCCCCCTCCCCACCCACCCATTCCCCCAAAAGTCAATCCCACCTGTTGTCCATTTCCATGTTTCCTTTATACTAGGTTCTTGTCTAACCTGCTGCCCTTTCTTGCCTCTGCCTCCCCCTTCCCCCCAACCCCATTCCCCATGACCATTGAGGTCCTATTCCTTGTATTCATATACTTGGTTCTGTTTTGCTTCTTGTTAGTTTTGCTCATTATTGTCCCGTAATGGGTGAGATCATATGATATTTGTCCTTCACTGACAGGCTTATTTCACTAAGCATAATACTCTCCAGTTCCATCAATGTTGTTGCAAAGGATACAAATTCCTTCTTTCTTTCTGCTATATACAATTCCATTGTGTAAATATACCAAAATTTTTTGATCCATTCATCTACTGATGGGCACTTAAGCTGTTA
>PVIW01008618.1:0-59231 GCA_004026585.1 Noctilio leporinus
ACAATAGCCAAGTGCTGGAAACAGCCTAAGTGCCCATCAGTGGATGATTGGATCAAAAAACTTTGGTACATTTACACAATGGAATTCTATAGAGCAGAAAGAAAGAAGGAACTTGTACCCTTTGCAACAACATGGATGGAACTGGAGAGTATTATGTTTAGTGAAATAAGCCAGTCAGTGAAGGACAAATATCATATGATCTCACCCATTACAGGACAATAATGAACAAAACTAACAACAAGCAAAACAGAACCAAGTATATGAATACAAGGAATAGGTCTTCAGTGGTCGGGGGGAAAGGGGGAGGGGGCAGGCAGAGGCAAAGAAGGGGAGCAGCTTAGACAAGAACCTAGTATAAAGGAACTATGGACATGGACAACAGGTGGGATTGACTTTGGGGGGAATGGGTGGGTGGGGAGGGGGACGGAGGGGAGCAAAAACGGGATGGATGTAAAACAACAACAATAAAATTTAAAAAAAAAAAAAATCTGATTACTTGGCCCTGGCTGGTGGCTCAGTGGATAGCCTGTGAACCTAAAAGTCACTGACTCGATTCCCCAGCCAGGGCAGGTGCATAACCAGGTCTTCAGCCAGGTCTTCAGCCAGGTCTGTAGCTGGAGGCAGGTGAAAGGCAACCATACATTGATCTCTCTCTCTCTCTCTCTCTCTCTCTCTCTCTCTCTCTCTCTCTCTCTCTCTGCCTCTCTCCCTTCCCCTCTCTCTAAAGTAAATGAAATCTTTTTTAAAAATCTGATTACTTGAATATTTCTGTTGTGTAATATATAACGACTCACAGTCTGTCTTTGTGATTTGCCTTATTTTCTCTTTGCCAAGAAGTGACCTATGTCTCCTATGCTAATATAAACATACTGAAAACAAACTGAGGGTGCCTAGTCCACAATTTTAATATTACATAAAAGATAATAAAAAAGGTTTTATTAAATAGATAAAAAATGTTATACCAATCACAATTATTTTGCAAGACTTTTCTATTAAATATTTAATTGTATATGTAAAAGTATGCAAAGATTAGTGTTATTTTAGTTAGAGAAACTTACAATGTTGAAGACAATTATTTAAAGACAAAGTTTAATTCTTACGTGTTTGAAATACCCAGATTCACTTGGTATATTTAAAAATGCTAGATACATGGCACTCCAAATTTTAATCTTTATAACATTTTTTAAGTAGACCCCCACAGTGTAATTAACTTACTGAATCAGTAAATGTAAGGAAAAGCAAATGTTGGGAGTCAATTGTGTGATAGGAGATGAACTCACTTTTGAGAAACAAACAATCATTATTATCATTTCTGAAAATTAACACAATTCCACTCCTCTTACAAATATTTTTGAATTTCTCTTATGAGTGGAAAATGACTTATTTTACTTAGTATCATTTGTTATTAATTGAAAGTAATTTTGTAAAAAGGTTTCAGAGCATAACTAATGCAAGCTTTAATGTGGATTCTCACTGTATGTTCATGAGAATGAACTCAGAACCAAAAAACCTATATTTGGTTTATTTTCATTTTTTATTTTTAAATAATAAAGTTATTGGGGTGACATTGATTAATAAGATTATATAAGTTTCAAGTGTACATTTCCTTGATACATGATCTGTACATTGTATTGTGTGTCCACCACCCAAAGTCAAATTATCTTTCATCACTGTATATTTGAAGGAAGATGTGATATATACATATATATTTGCTTTTTGTAGTTGTGTATTATTTTTTTATAGTTTTCTTTTTTATGTTTTTAATATATTTTATTTTGCTATTACAATTGTTCCAATTTTCCCCCCTTTGTCCCCCCTCCACCCAGAACCCCATGTCCTCCAGCAATGCCCCTCTTAGTTCATGTCCATGAGTCATGCATATAAGTTCTTTGGCTTCTCCATTTCCTTTGTTCTTCTTAGCATCCCCCTGTCTATTCTGTAACCACCATTGTGTACTTTTTTTTTCCTTTCACATCCAGACAATTTACCATTTAATTATTGCCTTCTGTCGGCTTCTCAAAACATATTAATACAAAGTTTTCTTTTCATTATTCCAAAATGCCTATATTAATTCATTTGTTTAAAGAATTACTCTTTTAAGTAATATGAATTGCAATGTTATGAAATACATGCAAAAAAACATTTATACACATACATAGTTTTACATATATTTAAAGTACATACTGGATTTTGAAGTTAATACAAAAAATGTAAAGTATGCCAATAGCTTAAAATGTATAAAATATATAACAGAAACCTCAACTTTTCCAGAAAGGATGGCCAATTATCTTTTTCTACTATTGTCTTTTTATAACTGAATATTAAAGATAACATGCTTCAAGTTAAATGAATATAACAATAGCAAAGTTGAATTTCAAAGCATTCTAATTGCTAAGTGTGGCATACTTCCAAAAGGGTCTTCACAGTTCATTTACTAGAGCCCACATGGCATAATGTGGTCTGTATATAATTTAGATTGTACACACGAATCACTCTCCAAGTCAACATTCTCTAAATTTGTCAATTATCTGCTGCTTTGGCTTACTCTCTGTATGACCTTGTAGTTTGCTTTAATTGTTAAAGCCTCATTGATCACCACATGTCATTAGGAATGAATACATTAAGGCTGCACCCATAGATTCAGAAGCAGAAATATTCTAGGCACCACTGAAATGGTAATTCTTCAATAATCCTGTCCAACGTACTTATTTCTATGGGAACTAATCATTAACGACTAATTATCATGCTTCTGTGAGGAAACACTATGATAATGAATTCACCCAAACTTAAGGTACAAAATTATTTTTTTTAAGTTTAAAGTTTTGCAAGATTTTAATAAATGATGTTTGAAACAGTGCAATCGTACTGTGTAAAAATGTTCTTTTGTATAATTGAAAAAATTAGTGGTAGGGGTTCTCTGATTGTAAAAAAAAAAAAAAAAAAAAAAAAAATCTAAACTAAATTTTAGAAAACCCAAAGAGCTAAGCATAGCCAGACACTTCCATTTCTTAAGTATGGATAGCCATGACATGATAAGTTGCTTATAGGTGAAGTAAGGAAAGTTTATGAGAGAATGCCCTAAGTTAGAAGAAAATGGTTCAAAAGGAATAAGATAGCCTCTCTTGCTACTTAAAGACTTGACCCACTTAGGCCCAAGGCCAACTCCTCCATTCGTAAGCATCTCTCTTTTACCTTTCTTTCTTGCATTATCCATCTTTCTCTGCTGGATCATTTTCTGAAAAATAAAAAGTTGTAGAATATCCCTGCTGTCATACAACATCCTTCCATATTTTGTATTACTCTTCTTCTATTCCTCTTCAGAGCCAAACATCACTAAAATTTGCTGCACGTGTGGATTTCAATTTTGTTACTGGGTATTTACTCTTTAATCCAATCTGGCTTCCATGTTTCCACAACTGACACAGCTTTTGTTAATATCCACCATATCTAGGGAGTTTTGTCATGCAAACTGAAAATCATTTTAAAGTGAAAAAAAAGAGTGCTGTTAATTATTACTTCAGGACAACCAGTAGAAGCTGGTACTATTTATTGAGAGCAAGAGAGTAGTCACCCTATATGACCTTCATTCTGGGAAAGTCAATGGACACTTTTCTGTCTTTACTATAACAAACATTTCACTGAAAGCACTCTATCTTCTTGAAATCATTCTCTTTCTGCTTTGAAAAAAGCAAGTTCTTGGCATTCCTCCTATCTCAGTGACTAGTTTTTTTCTTTCTGTTCTTAGACCTGTTCCACCTTAGAAATTTCTTCTGTATTCCAAACTCTACTCAAATCTCACATGTCCTGATTTCTTCTCTTGAAAGCTTCATTTCTATATTAAACCAAATTGCCCCAAAATAAAATTCTGGTCTCCTGTCCTTTCCAACCCATCTTATTTTTCTCTACCCCTCCCCTTGGTCTTTCCTATTTCAGCAACTAACGGACATTTATCAATGTGCTGAGTCATGTTTGACTACTCTCATCACTTTATTCTGTATATCCAAGCCTTTTCATAAACTCCTTTCCAAAAACTTCATCTTTTTTCATTGAATTTATTCAGGTGACATTGGTTAATAAAATTATGTAGGTCATGGGTACAATTCTATACTACATCATCTGTATATTATGCTGTGTATTCACTACCCCAAGTCTCCTTCAGTCACCATTTATCCTTCTTTTACCCTCTTCTACTCCCTCCACTTCCCTTTCCTTACGGTAACTACCATACTGTTGTCTGTCTATAAGTTTTTTCTTTCTTTTTTTTTTTTTTGCTTAATACCTTCACTTTTTCACCCAGCCACCAAACCCTCCTCCCCTCTGACACCTGTCAGTCTGTCTTTTATTATCTATGCATCTGTTTCTATTTTGTTTATTTTGTTCATCAGATCCCACATAATAAGGGAAATCATTTGGCATTTGTCCTTGACTGACTTATTTCATTTAACCAAAAATAATTCATTTTTTAATGAAATTTATTTGGGTGACATCAGTAAATAAGATTATATAGGTTTCAGGTATACAATTCTAATACATCATCTGTATGTATATTACATTATGTGTCCACCGCCTAAAGTCAGATCTCCTGCTGTCACCATATGTTTAACCCCTTTATTATTTACTAATTCCCCACCTCTCTTCTGTCTGGTAACCACCATACTGTTTATGTCTATGAGTTATTATTTATTTATTTTTCTTGTTTGTTCATTTGTTTTGTTTTATATCCCACATAAGTGAAAACACGTGGTTCTTAACTTTTTCAGTTTGACTTACTGCACATGAGATGCTATTCTCAGTATCCATGCATGTTGTTTCAAATTGTAGTATTTCATCTTTTCTTAAGGCTGAGTAGTATTTTATGTATATTGTGGTATGTATATGTATTTGTATGTATATATACATATGGACCACCTGGTGCAATTGGTTAACATGTACTCATACAATAAAATTTCATCTATATCTGCTCATTTTTCTCAATCTCTTCTGAAACTGTCCTGTCCAAGTCTCCATAATTTTTATTTATTTATTTTTAAAGATTTTATTCAGTATTTTTAGAGAAAAGAGGAGGGAGGGAGGAAGAAAGGGAGAGAAACATCAGTGTATGCTTGCCTTTCAACTGCCTCCAGCTGAGGACCTGGCTGGAGACCTGGCTTGCAACCTGGTTGTGTGTCCTGACTGGGAACCGAACCAGCAATCCATAGATTTGCAGGTAGGTGCTCAATCCATGGAGCCACACCAGCCAGGACCTCCATCATTGTTTAATAGCAATTCTTCATTGCCTGCTTCTTAACAGTCTTCACCCATTGGCCAGGGTGATTTAAAGTATACCACATCAAATCGCTTCTCTGGAGGATCTTTGTGGCCTTACCTTTATTTTCCTTACCATTGCTAACAAGGCCTAGCACAACTGGGCTTCTGAATTTCCTCTGCCTCACCTTAGACCAGCCTTCGTCCACTGTCAATGTTCCATTCACTTTGACATCTTGTCACTTCTGGAATTCTTTAAAAACTTTTCCACTTTATGGTCTTTAATTTTACTGTCTCCTCTAACTGGAATATTGTGTCTTCCTGTTCAGTTTTTTCCTTCTCTCCTGTCCTCTTGTTTTTCCCATGCATCCTTCTCCTTATTCAAGTTTCAAATTAAAAGTCATCTCTTTGGCAACCTCTGCACTTTCTAAAGCTTTTCCACCTAAGTATTATCTGTCATAGCACCCATTTTTATCATGTAGTTACTTGTTTTACAAATCCGCTTTTCTCTATTTCTAACTAGATTATAAGAATCATGAATTCAGGGACCTATGTTGTTCCCTGATCATCTAGCAAAGTAACTGGAACATAAGTAGTCAATTAATAAGTAACTATGAAATAATGAATGCAAAGAAGGAATTAAACTTTATTTCATATCTCAAAGGTTTGCAGGCATTGAATAGCAGAGAAAATACCAAGGGAAGGAAGGAAATCATAGAGTGGGCCATATCTGTTGTCTTAGGAACAAGCAGGGTTTACAGTGAAGTAAAGCAGAAGTAGTTTGGAACTGCCATAGAGATCAGAAGTCCTACTCAGGTAGGGTCTCTGGACCTTCCAGCTACCTAGACTTGGTTCCAAAATTTTCTGTAAATTTACCTGACATTGTTAGAATAGTTACACTAATTTGGATACAACCTGATACATTATAGTCATTTAACATAGTATCAATATTTATATAATCAATATTTTAAATGAGTTCTGTTTTTTTTCCCCAAATATCCTAAATATATATCCTCTTTCTAATGGATGCTTATGAAGTTTACTAGGTATCCTTGTATCTGTGTGCATGTTTTAATTTAGTTTGCAACAATATGGAAATGGAGTTAATTTACCTGAGGTATTATTACTGTGGTTATTTTAAATAGAGGAAGTCATTACCTTGCCTTAACTTTGAGCCAATGTCTATCTTGTAATATTTTACAGTTGATGTGTATGTTAATTATTGAAAAACTCACTAAAATAGAAACTTAATTTTATTCAAATGGTTGAAAAATTTTAGGATAGCATTTAGAAGAAATGTAGTATCAAAGGCCAAGTACTGAAATAAACATTTTCTTCCATAAAATTGTAGCACTTAATATAATCAAAAGTGATTACATTCATGTTAAATACAGAGTGTGTGTGGTTAATTGGCAAAATTTTAGTAAAATAAACATACCACAAAAGTGTTATATTTTAAAATAAATTTATTCTTATATGTAAATACATAAACATAGTCATTATTTTTTAATTGTTAAAAAAAAGTATCCATTTGCTGCAATAATAGACTTGATTTGACTTCAGAATCTTGAGCACACTTTAATTAACTTTCTTTTATCCATGGACATCAGATTGTTTTCAATCTTAGTTTTAACAGCCTCTTTATTGAAATGAGGTTGTTTATTTTTCTCTCACAAATGCTCATCATAGTCCAAAGGATTTGCATCTGGTGAACTAGGTGGCCAGATTTCCTTTGACCAAAATTCAGGAACATTGGTATTGAGAAATTCTTGCACATTTTTGGTATTATGTGCTGGTGCACCATCTTGTTGGAGGATAAAATGATGACCATTTGTGACTTATTTCATCCACAGTACAAGTACTTCTCTCAAAACATCAAGGTAAACATCCTGGATCTTTATTGATGATCTTCTGGATTCTGTGTACAATATCTGGACTTGTGCGATCCTTGTGTACATTATGTGTTTTCCTTATTGGTGTGGTGTCATCAGGACCAGCATCATACACCTTCTTCATGTTGTAAACTGAACATAAAGGGGTGTTATTGAAGTCTTTGATTTCCTTAGCAGTTCACCCCATGTGCAGTTCAGAAGTTATGGTTTCTCTAACATTGTATTCCTTTGACATGATGGTCGCTCTCAGAATTTAATACTTTATATCTGAAACAATGATGTTAAATCATAACCTTAGAAACATAGTTTTTCAAAATTAATAAGAAGCATGTGAAATAAGGAGATGCAGCAAAGTTCTTGCCAATTGATCGTGCACACCCTGTATATTTGAAAGTACCTTAAGAAACACAGCCCATTCATACCTATACAAAGCTCATCATTAGTAATCTCACTGGTGGCACTGGTGGTCTCACTTGATTTCTTAGCAATATGTTAGATAGACAATTCTTCTTTCGGAGCCATCATGTCACCTCCAAGAGGCATGACAATTCTTATGTCAGAAAATATTAATTCCCATATTTCTGTCAGTACTTAGAACAAATAGAAATGTTGTGATACAGCATAAGCTTATAGTTGAAATATTTAGCCGTCTAAAATTAGAATGGGCACTGATTTTGCAACACGGAATAAAACTGCTTAATGTTCTGGATTTGAGGGCTATAAATTGACATGGATAGCATATGACAACCTACTTGAAATGAAAGTGGTTATACAGTTGGATTGGCTTTCTTTTCAATCAACTTTCATATCCATAATGATTAATTCATGCAGAGAAAATATTCCAAAATTAAAAGCTGAGCACTTTGAGAGTGGGAACTTTGTTTATAAATTTTTATATTTTCAAGGCCTAAAAATTACTTTGCAGAAAAATTAATAAATGTTTATTATATTATTGATTAAATGAATAAAATATTTTCAAAATAGGGATTTGACACTGCTAGAACCAAATTATTTTTTAAAGCATAAAAGAAAGCACTATAGTTCTAGTCAAAAAAGTATTACTTTTAGAAAACAATTATAAAACATCTAGTCTATCCATACGTATAATGCACTGTTTATTCGGCATACTACTATTCTGAAGGAAAAATCTACACTACACATGAAAATAATGGGTGTTCTCAGATCCACTTGTGAGGTGACAGGAATATTAAACTAAGCAGTAACACAAGGTGAACATAGATATTATGTTCATAATTACTAACCTCTTGCTCTTTCATTGTAAGAACAATTAAGAATAAATTTATTAATAAGGCTTCATTGTGTTAATGTGATAATAATCATGTGAGAATTAGCTTCTGATACAAACTCTTCCTTAAATAAAAAGCAAAGGAAGAATCAAAGACACCACTAAGAAAATTGTTTGCACTCAATCAATTGAGTCTTCACAAAAGAAAGTGCAGTATTTCCTTCCAGCCCCATTCGGGAGATCTATTATCAAAGTCTATTATCTATTGATAATTGATCTATTATCAAGTCTGCTTCCTCAACAGAGCAGAACAGCAACATGGTCTCCCCACTTCTCCCTACTGCCTTTCTTTCTTGCTACCAAACAAAGAATAGATGTTTATCCACCCTCTGTGAGGGTTGGCCCTTGGTTTATTCCATACAAGTGCTCCCCTCTGTATTTGCCTAACTGCTATTGGAGTGCCTGTTTTCAAAACAAGAAAGTTGGTATCAGGTAATATGAAGTCTCTTCTTGAAAGGACACCCTACTTAATCTCTTTGCTGGAAAAAAAAAATCTTCCTCTATGTCTGATTCATTCAGCCTCAGCACTATTAGCATTTAGGACAGGATACCTTGTTGAAAGGTGCTGCCCTGTGCATTGTACACCTGGCTTCTAACCAACACACACACACTTCCCAAACCATTTCACAACTCTTACTGTGCAGTTCCCAAATTACCATCACATACACTTTTTTTTTTTTATTTCTACTTTGGAGAAGAGAGCAAACAATTAGCCTGTGCATTCTGAATCTTTTTGAAGAGTAAATAGCACATTGATTATGTTTAGAATTTATAAAGTGGAGTGTCATTAAACGCTTCATGAATCAAAGGTAAAGTTTTACTTGTCAATATGACCTGATTAAAATAATGATCTTAATTTTAAAAACAAAATTTCATAGATAAGGCAAAATAACAGATATTTCTGCTTGAGTCTTTAAAATAATTAAACTGATGAAAAATACTATCTGCAGTTGCCCTTCCCCTCAACCGTAGCCATTTATGTTATAATAGCACAGAGAGGGGACTTGTGGAGAACTAGCTATGAGAAGATTTTTTAAGTTATTATTATTATTATTGAAAGATTTCATCCACTATTTTCAGAGAGAAGGGCAGGGAGGGAGGAAGAAAGGGAGAGAGACATCAATGTATGGTTGCCTTTCACCTGCCTCCGGCTACAGACCTGGCTGGAGACCTGGCTTGCAACCTGGTTATGTGCCCTGGCTGGGGAATGGAACAAGCAACCGTTGGATTCACAGGCTGATACCAATCCACTGAGCCACCAGCCAGGGCCCATTATGAGGAAATTTTTAAATTCGGATAGGAACAATAGGAAAGGTTAAAATCATAGTAACAGACTGGGTTGTTCTGCCATGTGGTTTCTTGTCTCCACAAGATCTTGCATTTTTTTTTTGTTCAGTTCAGGTGACATCCTGGGATCCCCGCACTGTTTCTCCAGCCAGGTTTGAAACAGAAATGCTGGTGGCCATAGGATTGGACCACAATCCATGGATCATTCTTAACACTGCTGCATGCCTCTCCTTTCCTCAGGGACTGCACAATCAAATCAAATAAGTTAACTTGGGAGCAGAGGTGGGAGAATATAAATTTTATAAAACTTCTTTTTCTCCCAATAATAAGGAATCCCCCAACCAGGCATCTTTTCCAAATGTAGCATATTGAAATAGTCAACAACATATATGCAATACATATAATTTTATTTTCTGTGACCTCACTTCCTCGCTGTTCTTCATTCTGATGAGAGAGCAGTTCTAGTCTATGCTGCTTTCTCCCTGGGTGCCTGTGATGTTCTCATAGGCCCAGGCACAGGTGGTATGGTGATCACGTACATTGATGCAGCCTCCCGTGAGATAATCCTGTTTTACCTGGTTTTGATCATTAGATCACACACAGGGTGGAACCTAGAGTTTCTTTAAACTCAGAGGCAGGAAGAAACTCTGTTGTGTATTTTTCCCTATTAAGAAGAGATAGCATGGAGGTTGTTAGTTAGAAAATAGAAAGGTTATGCTTTCCAAAACATGATCATGAGACTTCTCAGGGAATACCACCTTAATATGTGCTCAGTTATACTGTGTACTCAGTTATGAAAAAGTGGAATTGCTTAGCAGAGATCTTTTGACAAGTAGGATCTTACTGGGTAGCTAAAATATGAGTGTAGTTGAAGGTGTGGCTCCTCTGGCTGTTAGCAAAGGGAAGGGCAGGGCTACTCTGCCTGCCATGTGGCTTCTTATCTCCTCTGGAACTGCTCCTGAGTCATACCCTGAAATCCAGGTAATCATAAGAAAACATTTTGAAAAACACTTTATGTAATAAATGCTTAGTTGGAATAGTATCAATAAAAAAGTAGTTACAGATAAAAATATGCATTTTTTCTAGATTTAAAAACCAGAATTGTTTTCACCTTCCTCAAACAATAGCTAAGACGCAGCTAAATCCTTAAAAAGATGATTTTTAATGAACTCCACTCTATTTATAATGTGTGAAAATGTCATTAGTGAATGTGATTTAATTCAACAACAAAGACTATCTTAACAGCTTCTTTGTTAAGGCAGGGATCGTTTCACCTGTCTTGACATTAGAGGAGTATAAAGCTATACCAATTAAAGGAGATTTCTAGAAACAAGTAACTTAGAAGCAAATTTTAACACTGCCCCTGATTTTAAGATCCTGTATTTGTTACCATGCAACTCAAAACCTTATCACCATTTGTCAAATGTAAGAAATTACACAGTATCCACTGCAGAGGGTCATTGCACGTGTCATAAAACACTGCACGTACCTTGCATGCAGAAACTCAACATATATATATATGATTATTTTTTTAATTAACTATTTTAAAATACATTTATAACTTTTCATAATAATGGATCAGGTTCAAATTGAGATTCCACTGTTTCCAGGAACATGAAGAAGCAAGACTGTTCAGTTCACTCTATGTCATTATTATTATGACCAAACACATGTGATCTTGAAAAGTGTGAGTTCTTGTTAGATAGACAACCAGAGTTCTGCTACTGTTATCATCACTATATGTGCAATGTGGGGCAAGTCTCATAAAGTCTGAGCTTTTATTGGGCGTATTGAGCATTAAAAGGGCTAAAACAGATAAAACCCCTTAGGAATCACTTAATAAATGTTAGCTGTTAATATCATTATTTTATCACCAACATTAATATTTTTTCTAACCATTATTTTTTTACTTAGTATCAGTCATTGGTGCTGGATAAGACTTGGTAATAGACACCTTCACCTGTACAGAATGTAAAAACCTTACTAAGATATACTAGCTGTGCTTTTTGAAAGTTCAATATAAAGAGATCAAAATAAAGTACACCTCACATTACATTACTGAGCACTGAGCAATGGTAATTGATGAATATAAAATAAGTTTTGCTGAATGAATGAATGAATGAATGCTAGATGTATGAATAAATGAATATAGCTCATAAAGAACTCATGCTGAAATGCATCCATGGACACTAAAAGATGAAACAACTTGAATCAGCTCAGAAGTTGAGTGCTTTGCTGCTGCTCTTGTTAATTTGGCACAGGTTTGCTTATCATAGATCAGAGTCCAGAGAATGAAGATTTGATAACACCCAGAAGAGAATTACTTTAAGCATTAGAATTTTATGTCTGAATTTAGGTTCCTATTCCTTTTGATTATAAATGTAGAAAAGGAGATTTGACTTTGAAAGTACTTGCTAAGGAATGATCATACAAGTAAAAACACAAATTCCAGGAACTGAGCCAGGCTCTGATTTCTTCTGTCCCAGGAGTGTTTTATTTAAGGAAACCATTGATTTCTGCCACTACTATGAAGAAACTTATGTGTGAAGGGGGCCAAAAAATTTGCCTCTAATTCAGTTTTCTAGGATCCTTTCCAAGAAGAGATCAACTCTTTTTGGATTAACACATGAGCAGCTTTGCTGAAAGTAACCTTTCAGCTTTAAGCTCATTTTTTCTACTAACTTGTTGAAAAAGAAAGAAAAAATTATCTGTGATAGGTTCTATGAATCTAGAAACTTTAGCTTCCTTCATTTTAATACTTAAGAGAAAGAAAATACTATTGTAATCAAATGAAGTTTTTCCAAAGGAATTGTCAACAGCTTACCATTTGCCTGAGCCTCACTTGAGGGCGTTTCCTGATGAGACACCAAAGTACAATTAAAAACATCTAGCTTTATGCCATAAGATTTGAAAGAAACTGAAAAATCATTAGTAATTTTTATTAATAGGTAAACACAATTTCAAAATGGGCCAATAAAAAATGTCTACATTTTGAAGCTTAAAATAACAGAACATATGAACTCCTCCCAGTAAACCGGAGCATTTTCCTTTAATGCAAGTGGGCAGACATTGTGTTCTCAGAATTGGCCTCATACATAAAACATTGCAAAGCAGCATGATACGTGCAGAACATGCCTGATGTTCTGGCCCAGGGTAATCCTATATTGAGCAAGAGAGAAAGTAAACCAGGGTGATGTTCAGTCTTAAGTATGGCTAGTGAGGCCGTAACTCCAGGAAATTACATAGCTACATTTTGAGTAAGAAGCTAATTATTTGAGGTAGCATATGAAAAGCTGAATTGTAAACACAGGGAAGCAATGTGACTACCTAAATTGTGTTTTTGGTATTAGGAGACAAGGGCTGTGTTACTGTTTGAAATAAATACTTTCATAAATTTATTGACAAACACATTATGGATCCTCAGTGAGTCCCAGCCACCACTGAGGGCTGCCACCAGATAGCACAGATGCCACAATTGTGTCCAATAGTTATTGGCCATCAATACCCAGTATTCTTTCTTCACCTGTGTGCTACTTCTTGTCATACATACACTACTCTTATCCTATTATCACATTATTGCACTTGATTTTTTTTACATCAAAGTAATTAGAAAAGTATATGAATAAAACTCTTCAAGTTCTACTTTTAAAATCTTTAGAAGTTTTTTGTATTTCTATGTATATACTTCTAAAGAATAAATGCATATAACCATAATCATCATTGATTCCCAGTTATGATGGATGGTGATGTAACTATCTAACTGGCAACTTCCCACCACCCAAAATAAGTCAGATTTGTGAAAAAGCAATAGCAAATAATGAAAACATTATTATGAATGGCGTATACTAACTATGGCACAAGAAAATATTTTACTACCCTCACGTTTCCTCTTTTTTACACCATCATCGTTTTATCCCCAGTAAATTACTTCCCTACATTTTCCTTTTATAAATACTTAATTAGACCTACCATGTAACTCTTCGTAATGAGACCTTCTGATATTCTCCATTGTTCCATCAAATTATATCTGGATGTCCTATTTCCTCTTTCTGTTTTATTCCATTTTGCTGAAGTGCCTTATATATTAGCTTTTTGGAATCAAAGGAAGCAGAGAAAGGAACAGTCTTTACACATCTGTCTACATTTTTATTCTACCCCCAGACTTAGTGTTATACTTAGAATTTTATATACAAAATGTGAATGATTTCCCTCAATTCTAAAGGCATTGCTCAATGATTTCTTGTATTCTGTTTTGCTGTTGAAAATCTAATGTTCTTCATTTATTTATCTCTTTATATGTGATATCTTTTTACTTCCCTCAGTCTTCTTCCAAAATCACTCAAAGTTGGACCTGGTGTTTTTTGTGTGACCTTCACTGTTTTGGACACTGCATGGACTGTTCAGTTTGTGGCAGGCTGCTAGGGCACTGGGTCTCTTAGCCCTGCATTTCCTCTGTTTTCCATTTCTGTCTTTGTCATATTTCTGGTCCTTCTGTATTTCAGCACTTAGATCAATCTTTTTGCCTCTTAAGTACATTTTTTTCATTTTAATACCACTTTCTTATTTTGAATGTTAGAGCTCCGACTATTTTTCTTTTTAATAACATACCGCCATTTGGGGAAAGCTTTTAGTATCTTCTCTTTACCACTAGCCTTCTGAAACTTCACACAGACGGTTGTTTTTCTAAGATTTACTTTTCTGGTGCCCTATGCACCCTTGATGGCATGGCACTTGAGTATGCTTAGCCGCTTAGATTATTTCATTGATTTTTTTTTTCCTTTCTTTACCTTTGTCCTCATATTTTGGATATTTTCTTTACTTTGTATTTTCACACTCAAGGCCTTTTACTTATTTTTCTCAGTGCCCTGATTTTCTTTCCCCTGACACTTTTGTTGTTTTATGAAGAGAATAATTGTTTGATTTCTCCCTAAGGATAATATTTAATTAGTTTTTTTCAAAAGTTTCTTTTGATCCCTGATGTAGCTATTAAGAGTCCCAATGGGAGACAGGTATCTTTGAAGTCAAAGGGCTTAATTGAGAAGAGTTTAATTAAGGGATTGCTGATAGATATTTGGTCAGGGATTAGGAAGCCAAAAGGATTGTAATGCTGGCGGAGGACCTACCACCATGCACATGGGCCCAGAAGGGAGGGGAAGCTGTAACCGTAGCCTGGGGGAACTTGCAGCCCTGAGTCTGAGCAAAAGAGCCACTGACAAAGCTCTGTGGAGGTGCAAATGATAAGTATCTTGTGTTTCCGGTGAGGAAGAGTGGGAGTACTTGGCTGCACACCGTAGAGGAAGGGAACTGAGAGTGTTTCCTTGACAGAAGTCTCCATGGTTTTAACCCTGATTGTTAAGGACCATCTGCCAGTACCCTCCCTCCTTCACAGGAGAGCCAGGCACTCTGCTGAATGACCCAGCAGCTCCTTTCCATCGGCTTTCTGCCTCCAAATAATGTTTGAACTTGTTCACCTACTGATATGTCCTCTCCCTTTTCTACATCTTCATGAGTTTACACCTGGTGGTAGTTGTAGTACAGAAAAAGTGGACCTTGTGAAGGTGACTCAATAGAAGATGATCCCATAAGGCCGGTCATTCATTTTTAACCAGAACTAGTAAAAAACAAAAAGTTACTTTTGTAATACTATGCAGTTGTGATACAGAGGCAATGTTATATCTACCAAGAGAATATAGTACATGCTTAATAACTAAAACATTTGTAATTCTTTAAATAAGAGAATAAAACAAAGTGGGGTTCTTGCTATATCAGCTTTTACCATTTTTGAACATGAACTTCACCATCATCAACCCCCGTAGCTTCGAAAATGCCTTCTCTCCTCTGCATCCTGTTTATTCCATGACATATTTCCACCAGCACCTTCATGATCAAACTCAATCAGTTAGACATAGTATCAGATAAATAAATTCTGACAAAGAGCTCTCAGTTTCCCCTCAGCCTAAATCTCCTGAGTCCTCATTCTTTATAATTCATTTGAGGAAAGTTCATTTAAATATACTATTTCATATGTTTCTTTTAAAATTCTAACTTATTCTGGTGTTGGGGAGAAATTTTTTCCTCTATCTTTCTAGGGTTCTTTTGGCTAGACTAATAATTAAATTTACATGAGACAGATTAACAAAGAGAGAATAACCAAATTTAATTACATTTGTACATATGAGAACCCCACATACATGAGAAGGTCAGGGGTCCCACATGTGTGAGAGGTTCTGAGACAGGTAAAGTGAAGTGTACTTGACATCCTGAACTAGGAAATGAGATAAGGCACCTGGGACCTCAGAGGAAAGGTGGGTAATTTGCAGAATATGAAAAGCAGATGATTAGTAATTAGATATTTATCCAGCCCTATTATCTACAGGTCATAAAAATTATTTCTGGTGGTAACTCTACCATGGACAAGACCCCAAATTTAAATTCTCTAAGGGAGATATAATAGTTTCTTTTGAGACTACAGGATCTTGCTTAACTTTAGCTCAAAATAATTCACATGCCAAAGTAGCACATCTTGGAAGCCTGTTCTGAACTCTTGCCCTAGATCTATAATATTATATTGTCAAATAATTATACCTGTTGTGCATTTTCAGGAAAATTTATTGAAATTTTCTTGGTTTCAAAATATAAAATAGTATATGAATATTAGGAAGTCAGGTGTACTCTATATAAGGAAAATTTTAGCTGTATATTGTTGATCATATTTTTTCAATCTTCTGTATTATTTCCTTTTTCAATTTATTTCATAGTTTGGTAATGATGTACTAAATTTTCAGGCTACTTTTGTATTTCAATCCATTTGCCATTTAATTCCTAACATTTTACTTTACACATTCATTATTTTCTGCATTTTAACAGCTTTGTGACTTTTATAAGTACATGACCTAAATAGCCTCATTTTGTGTTTTGAATTTTTGTTTCTAGATAGTGCTAGTCCATGACCTAATTTGTTTTTAGTTTTCATTTGTTTCATCTAACTTTGCCTACATACTTCTGAGTCACTGGGTGTCACATATGTCTTTTATTGACAATTCTCCAAAATTAAAGCACTTGAGAGATTTAAACTTACTTTAATAATATATGCTATTCTTGTTACTGTAATTAATGTTTTATGGGCTTTTAACATTTTTTCAATGGTGATGTATTATGCTTTAATCACTTTTACTAACTTTGAAGATAAACCACTTTCTTTTAATTTTGTAAATAGTCATTAATGTTTTTATAAAAATTTTAATTGAGCCCTGGCTGGTAGCACAGTGGATAAGTTGCCAGCCTGCGAACCCAAAGGTCGCTGATTCAATTCCCAGCCAGGACACATAACCAGGTTGCAAGCCAGGTCTCCAGCCAGTTCCAAAGCTCTGAAGGCAGGTGAAAAGTAATCATACATTGATGTCTCTCTCCCTCTCTGCCTTTCTCCCTTCCCTTCTCTCTAAAAAATAATAATAAATCTTTTTAAATTAAAAAAAAATGTTTTAAATTGATCATCAAATAGCTATTATAATTTTGAACAGAATGTGACTTTTCACTTTCTTTGGACAAGATTCAATGTTTAGCATTGTGTTTACCTCCACTAGTTTATCTATTACTTGATAAATATTGACTGAAAATAATTTAGTAATTTTAAAACATAGGCTACAAATTAAATCATTTTTATTACATTTTACTACATTTAAGATAAGTATTTAGAAATGTTTGTATATTTTGCCAACTTCAAACTTTATCAATAGTTCTTTCCAGTCATAATTTTTTTACTTTGAAGTCTGGCTGCAGTATTACATTCCACTCTTTTTGAGCACGGTCTCAAAGGACAGCTTTATTGATATATTTCTTCTATGTAAAGATTTTCACTATAACTTTCTCTTATTTGCCACATTATATTATCCTTCCATTTTTCTAATATCAAAGTGTTATTTTCATTGTTTACTTGGTCAAGTTTTATAGCTGAATTGTTTTATAAATTCTGTTGAGCACTGTTTTACATTGCTTTCTTCCATTTTTTAATTTATTTTGCATCTTCAATGTATATCCCAATTTAATTAAGGAACTCTAACCTACCTTAATAGGTACCATAAATATTTTTATCTTGATGGCCCTCTCCTTTTTTCAGATGGAAGTTTATGTCTGCCCAACTGTAGTTTGGAATCAGAAGTTGCACTCTGCTTGGCGGAGAGGAGGGAGGAGGAATGGTGTGGAAGCAGCACAAATCTTGTTTTTGATTTAACTAACAATATTTTTCATGGGTGGTGGTTGGGGTGAGAGGCTCCAAAGCCACACGAAAAGAGAAAAGTAAATAATAAGAAGCACAAGCAACAGCAGTAGCAGGCCTGTACAGCATGAGAGCTGATGTCATTGGTACAGGAAAAAATTATTTTCCATGCTAGAGATCTGAATGAACAAGAAAAGGGTTTCCCCTGGGACAAAATATGCGGTTGATGTGTGTGTGAGCACCAAAATACTTAAAACCAAATCCCCTTTTCTCCTGTTTGTCCCCGCTAAATGTGAACTCATTCATCTTTAACATCTGAACACTTTACACAGTGCACATTTTCCTTAAAACTCATTAATCTTCATCCTGGTAGCTAAACCAAAGTTAAAATAAAAAGGACTACCCAACTAAAATTTTTGAGTACCTAAAAATTCAGTATTTTCTTAACATAAAGTTTATGGATTTTATCTGAGGAAATAAGATATCCCTGAACTATACACAGAAAGCTTATGAACATAGTAGATTTACATACACAGACAAGAAGGAAAAACCAATATACACACATCAGGGTGACTGTATAACATTTTAATCTAGCCCATATGCTAGCAAGTTTGAGTGTGTTTCTTTGTCAGATCACTGTAAAAGACAGAGACAGAGTTTTCTGTGTTTTATAAAGATAATATGAGCATGTCCTCACCACCCTCCATCCTGCACAAACATACCCACAAACACCACAAAAGTTTTGGAACTTTAGGTTTAAATAATGCCATGTGGCTATAAAAGAAAGATTGATATTTGAAATCAATAATGTAAAAAGTTATATTTCATTTAAATTCATTAATATTGTCTTACCATAACAATAACCATTTGCCTTTTCTTCCCCTCAGAGGCCGCTGCAGCTCTCCCTCTAGTTAAAGTAGAGGCTCATTGGACATAGAGATTCCAGTAGTGACAAGATAACACATTGAGTCTCTTATTTCCAATTAATAAAGCCTTGAGACTAGATATATTACAAATCACTTTCAGTCTCAGTTACATACATATTCGAGAATTCACTTTCATTCCGTGGAAAGACAATGCAATGAATCAGATTTTTAAAATACACTGAAGTTTCTATCAGACATCAGAAAGTGCCCCAGAAAATAGATTATGACTTTGGAAAGCAAAGAGGAAATGTTTGAGGACCACAAAATGTTATATCAATTTACAGACTCATGAGAGCTGCCAGGTTGTTACATCCTGAATCATCCTTTATCTGGGTAAAGCTTGTTCAAGCAAATCCCAATAATTAGTGTCATGGTCTATTTGTAACTCACTCCTTCTGAAACCCTGTATTTTGTGCAAACTCAGAAACTCTGCCTTCTGGAATTGTGTCTGTATTTTATTAGATTAAACTTCTAGGTATTTTATGGTAGGAAAGAGGAAGAGAGAAACCCTGTATGTGTGCTGTCAAGAATGAGTCAACTAAAATTTTAGAATTTCTCAGTTCTATGGACCCCACAGAAAGCAGCAAAGTATATATTTTATCATCTGTTCTATTTCATCTCACAGAAAACTAACTATATGTTACATGGGCCTTTCTGCAGGGACTTGCTCAGCATTGGACCCTACCTTGAAAATCACAGTTTGGTGATTTTCAAAAAATCAAGTTTGGGCTCAAGTCTTGAAAACCATACATCCCAAGACATACTGAGAACTGTCCCTCATTTAAGCATTCAGCTTAGAAAACATAAAAACGTATTCACTGGTCTATCTAAAGATTTCAGCCACAGAGTGTTTTTTTATTCTTAGGGATTCTTGCTCACTTCCCACTGGGTAACTTGATTTATATGTAAGGAAGGGTTTCTATGTCTCTTTTCTCTTATAGGGAACTCACCATCATATTAATATTATATAACTTTAGGTCCTATAGGTTTGGAACTTTAAGGTATTATGTTTCAAACACCTAATAATGAGAAAACATTTCAATTAACTCACTATTCTCTATTTTTCTTTCCATAAAACTACCTAATCACAAGGTTTAGTATAGAAATCATATGCCAAAGATAATTTCTGGCAAAATTCTGTCATGTAGGATGTTGTGTGTGTGTACATCTATTACATATATTAATGCTAATGACATATAATTTTATTTAAAATAGTTTTGCCTAATAAGAATAGCATATAAAAGATGTATCTTGAAAACCATTTGTATTTGTATACACTGAATCTTGCTTAACATCTCAGATGAGAAATTAAAATCCGTATTTCTCTTATTGATACCAAGTAGATCAGGATGTTGCAGAACCTTCATTTGTATTATCTTCCATGGAAATTGATGAAGCTTTTCTCTAAGAGTCAATTTCAGTTTTAAGAACAGTTTAAGAATGAACCAGAGTTTGTGAGTTTGGCTATATGCAACCAATAAAACTGAAATCTAAAATTTTATGGCTCAAAACATCAATTTTCATTTCAGTTTTATTGTCCATATTCAAGTTATCTAAAAGGATGATCATAATAGCAATTTCTGAGTCTGAAGTTGCTGCAATTTGAGACCCCAAAAGTATAGATGTCATAGTGATGATGGATTTAATGCTGTAATAGTTTTGCTTAAACCAGTCTTTTTAGGGCAGCTTTAGACTGACTCCAAGTGATGGATGATAAAACCCAATTGCTCATGAAACTTTATTGTTCTCTGCGTGAATGTGTGCACATGTGCATGTTTCTGATAGAGGTGAACATTCATCAGTTCTCAAAAATATTATCCTTTGATTTTCATGAGCCTCCTATGACTTTCCATTACTACAGACTTGTGGGCACATGCCTCCATTGCAGGGGTTCACCATCACTACTTAACATCTACATGATGGCTTGCCTTTCTATTTATCCCCTTCTTATATCAGAGGAAATCAAACAAAGGAACAGGGCTTGGAATCAGTGATAAAGAAATCCCAGTTCTGGAGCTATTAGCAGGAACTTTGGACAAGCTGTTTGGTCTGGTCAAGCCTATGGATCCTAATTTTTCTCAGATGTAATAATAATAATGTTGATAGTAAACAAGAAAATGTAATGTAGAACACTTAACAATAATATGAGTAACTTAGAAAAATATTTATAAATTTCACCCAGAATATATGGTGATGGTAAATGTCTGGGTGAGTTATATATCTGTGTTTCAGACTTTCATTGAGCAATATATTTTCCATAGTTAATTCAACATCTTTTTTGTTTTAGTTAAGTGGTACTTAAACAGTTTTTGTTTTGTCCCAATAGTTTTCTGATTGTTGATAATATCACTTCTTTTGTAATAACTAGTTAAATATCATTTTCTTGTCCTATCATTCTTTTATCCTCTTAGTGTTACCCTTAGGTCATGCAATCTACATTTGGTAAATATGCCTTTTTTTTCATAACTCTGTATAGCTTAATTCTAAATTTAGCTCAGAAAACCAAAAATTAGTTTGCATGCACTATATTAAATGTGGTTATGGGATTATCCATTTAATGACCCAAAGTTGAATAGTAAGTTCAGAGCAACCAGGATAATGACATTTTGAAAATAAAACTGCACAACGGCATACAAAACAAAAATGTGATAAAGTAAAACAATAATAGTGAAAAACCACATTATGAGAAAATGATGAATTCCAAAGATTTACTAGATTGGAGTGGATGAGAAAATCAGATTTATAATTAAAGACATTCTGAACAAACAAAATGTTATGGACTGAATTGTGTCTCCATAAAATACGTAGGTTGAAGTCCTAATCACCAATATCTTAGGGAGTGACTGTATCTGGAGATAGGTCTTTACATTGGGAATCAAAGTTACATGAGTCAAAATAGGTGGGCCCTAATCCATTATGACTGATGTCCCTAGTGGAAGAGGAAGAGACACTAGAAATGGGGACACACAGAGTAAAGGCCACATGAAGACACAGGGGAAAGAAACCAAGGCAAAACAAGGAAAGAGGCCATAGAGTAAATCAAACATTACTCTTGGATTCCCAGCCTCCAGAACTGTGAAAAGCTTAATTTCTGTTAAGTCATGCAGTCTGTGGTATTTTGTTATGGTAGCCATAGCAAACTAAGATACTAAACCAAACCAAACAAAACTAAAAACAATCAACAACAACAAAAACTAGCATTTGTAGAGAATATAACTTTATTCTACTTGCTCAAGGCTCCTTTTGGACAATCAAGCAACAAGTGAATTAAGATACACATTTTTACCATTAATATATTAACATATTTTGTTGATGTGGAAATTAAGTAACCTTGCCTATTTCTCTAAACTTACTTTTCCCACCAACATTACCCCATACTGGGCATGTCTCTGCTATAGCACCTTTCTTTTAGTTCCCCCAGCTCTCACCCTCTGAACCCAGGAACTTTTGCCTCACAGACTTTTACCTACAGATTTTTTATTATTTTTCAGATTCTGTCTGAAATCTTACCTCCTTGTGAATGTGTTCTGTCATATCTCAGATTAAATCAGTCACCAACCCCTTTAAGCATGCTTTATTTATGTCATCTTCTCTCTTGATATTTTAATTAAAGCAGAAGGGCCAATGCTGCTTTGTCACTCTTGTATCCTACTGTGGACTATCTTGTTGGACATGTAGTAGTATTGGAAATACCTGCTTGACAAGTCAAGTGTAAATGTCTCCTAGATAATAAATGGAAAAGTGTGTAGTTCAAAAGATTTCTGATTCCTTAGTTCACTCTTTCTATCTTTTCTCTCAAAAGGAATTTTGGAAAGGACAGGGGAACAGACATAATTTAGGTGTTCCTAACATGAAATTCAAGGGATCAAGCAAGCACATTTGTTGTTGGGTAGCTACAAAGCCTCATCCTCTAACCCCTGCCCCGCCCATAAAGATGTGATACAGCAGAATAATCTGGAATCCCTGTGAGATACATTTATTTATTTATTTATTTATTTATTTATTAAAAGATTTTATTTCTTATTCTTAGAGGGGAAGGGAGAGAGGCAGAGAGGGAGAGAAATATCAATGTATGGTTGTCTTTCACCTACCTCCAGCTACAGACCTGGCTGGAGACCTGGCTTGCAACCGGGTTATGTGCCCTGGCTAGGAATTGAACCAGTGACCTTCGGGTTTGAAGGCCAGTGCTTATCCACTGAGCCACCTGCCAGGGCACCCAGTGACATTTTTTAAGGCAAATAAGCTTTTAAAGTAGTTGTGGAAATGCAACTAGATTGAATTTAGAATGCCCACCAATAAGAGTCATATGGAACTTAATTTTGTGACTAATCTAGCTAGTGGTTTCCTTTCCAACTTCTCATCATGAAATAGGCATCACTCTTTGAAAGTGGGCTGCGCTGATCACCCTCAACAGAGGATGTAAGATGTGCACTTACAGTGTAAGTCCTACACTAACCCCCAATAATTCAGTAATACAAAGGGAAGATTTTTAAGAGTGAAGAAAGCAAGTGAATCAGGTTGTCTAAGCATGATTTCACCACATCCCGTTGTAGTTTCTACATGCTTTTTATTCCTCCCCCTCTCTGATTAGGCAGGCTTCCTATAACACTTCCATTCTGGTGTTTGAACTATTTTGACATAATCCCAATGTAAACCAAGATTCTCTTAGGGATTGTCTATGGTAGAAATTCAAGTGCTACAATATAAGCCTTTTTTAAAACAAATTATATTTCAAAATTAATATGCTTTATTTTAATTTTTAATTGTTTAGAAAAATAAATTTTTAGGTACATGAGTATTCAAAAATTATGAATATCCTATTTTAAAATATTTTGCTTATACAATATATGGTATAGATTTATGCTAAATTAGTCTAATTTATAAAGTTTTCTTAGTGGTCATTTTGTAAAGGAGATATTTCATCTCAAGGAAATATTACTAGAAGTTGTTTAATTGCTCATAATGATATCAATAATAATTGCGTATATTCTTGATTAATTTTAATCAGTGACCTTAGTATTTAATGATCTAATGTCAGTTATTTTGTATTGAACATTGTTTTACAGATTCTGAAATATAATTTGATTAGAACCACTATAATTAATATGGGATAGTAACCATATCATTGATGTTTAATCTCAATCTCAAATGCAAAACTATATTTAGAAATCCATCTAGCCAGTGAAAACATCTGAAATTTTAGCAAGCAACAGTCTTTCAGAAGAATCATGACATGATGTAGAAAACTATTGTTTTACGTAAGAACACAAAGGAAAAAAATGTCTATTTTCATGGTTCTTAAGATTATGTACCCTACAAGAAAAGATCAACTAGAATAATTTAGAATCAGCCAGAAAACAACTCAATTGCATGCTATTTTTGAATACTAAATTCAAAGTGTTTAGCTGCTTTTATTTAGCTGTTCATAATTGTTAGAAAATCTGACTATGGCTCAATGAATGCAAACAGTTACTTTGCCAGTGCAAAGCCCCATGGGCAAAGGGATAATTCTATTCTAACATGGGGACCAGGGATAATCTGATTGCAGTGGAGGCAGCATCTAAGTACCTGGTTGCTTATGGGCCTTCTATCCATGATAAGGCTCCTGCCTTAGAATCACACTTAGTAAGCGAAAAAGAGAAGAGCTGGTGTATGTTTAGGAATACAGTTGATGCTATAAACCAAAATGCAGAATTGATTTTTTAAGTTCTGTAGGTCAATGCCTGTTTTATTATGAAATCAAATATGGGCAAAAATAACTGTCAAGCAAGAGTTTATTTTTTCACTGAAGAGACAAAGCCTTAAAATATCAAGCAATCACATGAGAAAAATAGCACATAATCGAATACAAAAATGAATCACATGCTATAGGTGGTAGTAGGTGATAAAGAAATCATTAAGACTGTAAATGTGAATAACATTTTAAGTAATAAATGAAGCTCAAGTACATGCTTAATTATGAATAGCATTTAAATGGGTAGCAAAGAACTCTTAGCAGGTAGGACAGTGAAGAGACTGTTTTAAGTGTAGCAGAAAGTTCTTGTTGGGGAACTGTCAGAGATACAGATAGTTAAATAAGAACCAGAACTAGAGGAGTAGAGACTTGAATTCCAGACACAGATTTTCAGACTTAATTCTCTTGGCAATGACCAAAGTTTTAAATTACCTAACTTTTTCCAGATATGATCATGAAGTGGAAACTAGAAGCAACTAATTCCATGTCACCTTTGGAAACAACTTGAATAAATATCATAGGAATTGAACAGAAAAATTACCTATATCTGTTTTAATTCCCTTTGAAGGATCAATTTTCAGGTAGAACATAATAAATATCTTCTAAGATAAATGAGTATAAAACATCCCTACATGTCTGGGGCAATTTGGTATTGTAAAAAGTAATGTATTGGTATCAAATATCCAAATTGATGCCTATCCTTTTTTTCTGTTTGTGTGAACAAACAGCTTATGGGTTGGAACCCTTCCGAAAAAGAAAGAATTATTTTGACTTGTGAGTAATTTTTAAATATTTGTGTGGCTGATTAAAGAAATTAATGTTTTCAATATAGAAATACAATAGACAATCAACAGAGAATACACACATTCAGATTCTATGCAAAATGTTATCATTGTCAATGAACAACAGCTTTCTTAAAACATAAGCTGGAAGACAGAGTAACTTTCAACCATGACTTTTGTAATGCTCAAGAATAATCAGATGGGAGAGAGTTGATATCCAACATGATGGAATTTTGATATTTGCTTTTATGTGATTTACAAGATTGGGCTAATTTATGCATCCCTCTCACTTTTTGCTATTGTATGTGGAAGCTTAGAACTTGTTGCCTTATAATGATATGGTAGCCATGCAAATAATAAACCAGTAGGTTACCCACATCTCTATTTTGTTCAGCGTAGTTGCTTGACCTTTCTTGAGATCTACCCTGAATAGTTAAACATAATGGATAGAATTTATGATACACTCAACTTTCCTTTCAGGTTCTAATTAGTGGAGAGTTGATAATGATTACTATTATGTGAATACAAATGACATATATGAACAATCACTGCAACTTTGGGAGAAGAACAATTAAATGTAGTTACAACACCAGGAGTCCTCAGCAGAGTACTATATATTTTTATAATTATGCAAAATAAATTTGTCTACTCATTTGACCTTTAAAAGACCCTGTCTGCTGATTTTAGAGAAAGCATTAAAAAGCTTTGATGGAAAAATTTTACACTGCATGGTGTGCTAGGCAAATATATCATCAGTAAATGCTAAACAATAATGTAAGACTGTTTTCCTATGTATAGTCAATTCCTGTTACATTCAGTCAGGCACAATCAGAACAGCATGGCCTCAACTCTAATGAGCCTAAGGGGAAAGATATGACTGCTGTTAAAAAGTGTGTCTCTTGAATAAAATAACAATCCTGCTAGATGAAATATTAGAATTGCACTTTCAGCAAAGAAAACCTGATAGTCTGCATTGTTATAATGGAGGCATACTTACCTTTCATTTTCCTTCAGCTTAGCTGCCAGCTCCCTGGAATATGTATATGAGAAAAGATGATACAGCATCCCTGTATTCATTTACCATGGGTAATTTATTTCAGAAATGATAATAGCTTTGAAAACAAGAATAACCAATACAGACATTTAAGTATGAAAGAAAATTCTCATACTTATCCAAGATGAAAGCCTGCAGAATTAGTACATACTAATGGTGTTCTTGATTGTGAAGTAGTCTACCCTCTGTGACAATGAATAGAAATTATACTAAAATAAAAATCATAATAATTTTCAAGGCAGAGTTTCAAATGTGATATGTTTATAAAAATAATTTTCCTATAGGATATATGAACCTTTTCCCAATACTCACAGTTCTATTCATTAATCCAGATCATAGGTCATTTGTAAGTCTGTATGTTGGATAGTCAAAGGCTAATACCCTGATCTATTGCTAAGCATCCAGAAAATCTCCTTAAGGAATTAAATTCCATGTAGTTAACACTAATTAAGAGAGACGTGTCCTGTGATCTTAACAAAAACTATTGTCATGTCCAGCTTCAGTTACAGAATCAAATCCCATACTCAATTAACACTATTAATGCTTCACTGATGGGATTATGAAGTATGAAAGATCTTCCTGCACATTGGGTCAATCATCTCTGTACTGAGGTACTCTAGCCCTGATACCAAAATTGTATCAGGGCTTTACCAGGGAAATAGACCCAGCAGAAGATATACACTGAGATTTCTTTTAAGGAATTGGCTTAAACAATTATTAGGTGTGACTGGACAAGTACGAAATTTGTAAATTTTCTCCATCTGTGCTTATAGGCTGGAAACTTTTGGCAGGAGCAGACTTTGTAATCCATCAGTGGAATATTTCCTTCTGAGAGAAACTTCAGTTTTGTTCTTAAAGCTTTTCACTTGAATAGATGAGATCCACCCACGTGATGGGGCGGGGGAGGTAACATCCTTTATTTAAAATTAACTGATTATTGATATTGGCATTAGCCACATCTACAAAATGCTTTCAGAACAGGACCTAGATTAGTGTTTGAATCAATAAGAGAGGACTGTATCTTAAGTGAATTGTCACATAAAACTAACAGAAAACTTTTTGAAGACAATTTAGGAACATACGATGTAAATATAGAGAGAGCTTATATATTGAAAGTCAACTTCTAAAACTTTTCCTAAGAAAATAAATGGGTTTGTGTATTAAGAAAAGTGAAACAAGCATGCATTATAGCTTTACAAAAAAACTGGGAAAAAGATACCCAGATACCCAATGATTAGACCTTTTGAAAAAATAGAGACATACAAACATATGAACAATCACTATAATGTCATTAAAATTAATAGTTTGCAACAATACTAACATAAATAATTTTTACAGTATTAACAAGATAAACTATTAAAATTTATGTTAATTCTTAAATTTGGGAAAATTCTGTGATAAATAAATTTTTTTTAATGTAATACAGTCGTAATTATGATTCCTTTTGGGATAAATGTAGGTTTTGTGATATTTCTTTTATGTTTTTAGCAGTTAATGAAATATTTTCTAATACTTATGATTGGAAATAAGAAAGCATGTACAATTTTCAAAATAAAAATGCTGTCATTCATTAAGCACTTAATGTATTCCAGAAAGTATTCCTGTAAAACTGCTCAATATTCTCCACACATTGAGTATTCACTTCATACAAGTTCTTGTTCTAAGGGTGAGGATATAATACTGACATATCAAAGGCCTCTCCTCATGTGTTGACATTGTATTGAATGAACTATTAATCTCTATACAGAATGTAACCTGTTTCAATGCTCAAAGTAGAGAATCTGAAAGATTTAGTATTGAACTGAACTGCCATTATCAATTATACTCAGAAAAAGCCTTTAAGACTCCACTTTATTCATTTACCTTTCAATTTTCACCCTCACTCAAAATCTCACACTATAGTATCTATTATTCTTCCCTCTTCCTATCATAATCATAATCATCTTTATCATTCAGGGGTTAATTCTAAAGTATTTCTAACGTGAACTAATTTATATTGTATAGTAATTTGTACTATATAACTTCATACAATTGTATATTAAAATAACATATTCTGTATTTTGCATTACATATTATTATTCTCTAAATAATTCCACAAGATAGAGACCACTGTTGAACATGAATGTAGCATTGATGGTTAAATGAAGGGGGAAAAGGTAGAAAATTTACATTTGTAGATCTGTCTGTAAACATAAAATATTGGCAAATGTTTCTTGGGAAAATTTTTTATTCAGAGAATGTATTGAAAAAACTGGTAGATCCGATAAGGATATAAATAAAAATCTGAACGAAAAAATTTTCTTCACATTGGAATAAAATATTCCAATATAATAAATACTATAAACACATAGGTATATCTATGTTAGATATACCAATGCAGGTATACATATGCAGGTGTGCATATGTACACGTGTTTGTATATGTACTTATATGTATAGTCCTTTAAGTTTTAGAATATAGAATAACTTTTCTAATTAAAAATACTACTGATAAGTTCTTTTAAATAAAAATAGAATTTAAATGATAAACATGTCAAAATGTCAAAATCTTTGAAGAAGAGTTGTAAGATACTTGGCATATGAAACATCAAAATAAATTATGCTACTTCAATAATTAAAGCAGTATAATTGGTTTCAAATATTTTAGTGAAAATGTATAAAATACAAAGTGAAGAAATAGCTGCTATATATAGATATATAGATAAATTCATTGTGAAGTATTGATCTGTCTATAAACAAAATACTGGCAAATGTTTCTTGGGAAAAATTTTTATTCAGAGAATGTGTTGAAAACACTGATAGATCTTAGAAGGATATGCACAAAAATCTGAACAAAAAACATTGGTACTCTGACAATGCTTATTGCCACTAAATTTCTAGAGTATAACTCAATAGTTCAAGGATGAACCTTTATTTTTATTTTTTAAAAGATTTTATTCATTATTCTTAGAAGGGTAGGGAGGAAGGAAGAAAGGAAGAGAAACATCAATGTTATGTTTGCTTTCACCTGCCTCCAGCTATGGACCTGACTTGGAACCTGGTTATTTGTCCTGGCTGGGAATCAATCCAGCAACCTTTGGGTTCTTTGGATTTAATAATTTACTTCTTGAAATACTTTCTAATGACATAATTAAATAAGGGTAAGATTACTCTTCAAAACTGAATTATCAGGCCCTGGCTGGTGACACAGTAGATAAGGAGCCAGCCTGTGAACTCAAAGGTTGCTGGTTCGATCCCCAGCCAGGGCACATAACCAGGTTGCAAGCCAAGTCTCCAGCCAGGTTTGTAGCTGGAGGCAGATGAAAAGCAACCATACACTACTGTTTCTCTCCCTCTCTTCTTCTCTCCCTCTCTTCTTCTCTCCCTCTCTTCTTCTCTCCCTTCCTCTCTCTGAAAAATAATAAATAGAATATTTTTTAAAAATTAATTACCAGCCCCTGCTGTTGTGGCTCAGTTGTTTAGAGCATTGACCTGTATGCAGAAAGGCTGCGTGTTTGATCCCTGGTTGGGAAGCTTACAAGAGGCAGCCAGTCTCTCTTTCTCTCTCTCCTTCTTCCTCTCTCTGTTCCCAGTTCCCCTCTCTTTAAAAGCAATGAAAAAATGTCCCCCAGTACGAATTTTAAAAATTGTCACATAATTATTTATTTCAAAATCTAGAAACTAAATATCCAACAATAGGTTTGCTTAAATTATTATGTAATCATAAGAAAATTATGTAGATCAAAAAATTTTAATGCAGATGTATAGTTATTGACCTATATTTTATAGGTATCATTGTAAAAACCAAGTGACAAAGATTCCAAGTGTGACTATCTATGGTTAAGAACAAAATTCAATTAAGTAAAATTTAACTCTCACTGCTTTCATTCAGTAATTCACAAATCACACAGCATTCAATCTAGCAGAAAGAAAGAAGCTCTTGAAAGCTATACAAGGTAAAGGATTTTATAGACAAAAGGAAACAATAACAATGGAGTTGTGCTAGGCAAAAAGTGCAGGGTGGTTATTGCAAGACTAGTTTCCTAACAGGGGATGCCAGGGGTTATCAAACAGATTACCTACCTACCACTAATCTGGAGATTTCCATTTTACTAGCACCAAAACTTTAATTAAGTCTTGGGTTAGTGAAGTGGGGCATAGCATAAATAGTGAGTTCATTTGGAGCTTGTTGTCTTATCTTTAACCATTAGATGCTGAATAATTAATTTTTTCTATAATGAATTTATGTTGTTTTTGTAGTCAGAATAAAATATAGTTTTAATTTTATTTATTTTTTTAGCTTCACCCAATCACATTTTTATTGCTTTTAGAGAAAGAGGAAGTAAGAGAGAGGGAAGGGGGAAAAAGAGAGAGAGAAACATCCATGTGAGAGAGAACACTGATTGGTTGCATCCTGTAAACTCCTGAATCAGGGCTGGAATCTGCAACTGGGCACGTACCCTGACGAGAATCAAACCCATGACCCTTTGGTCTACAGGACTGCGCTCCAACCAGCAGAGCTACCCTGGCCAGGGCTAAAGTTTTTATGCATGATTTTTAAGTTACACTTTCAGTTATTATACAGCCAAGAGCCAAATAAATAGATTTGAAATCTAAATAGGTTTCATTTGCTTTATGAAATAGGAGAAATGAATTTATTAACAAAGTATCAGGGTATAATTATTATTGCTATTTTAATGTCATGAGGAATACAAGTTATTTTTCCAAACAAAACTTAGAGATTGATTGGAGTAAAAATAGTTTGTTTTATATATTATTTATTTTTATTAAGGTAACATAGGTTAATAACATTACATAAAGTTGAGGTATACAACATTATAATTCAATATCTGTTTGCTGCATTATGTGCTCACCACCAAAAGTCTAGTTTCCTTTCATTGACATATATTTGACTCTTAACCATTTTAACCCTCCCCCAATCTCCCTTTGCCTCTGGTAACCTCCACTTTGAATCAGTATCAATAAGTTTGTTTTTGTTTTTGTTACTTTTTTGTTGTATATTCCATATACAAGTGAAATCACAGTTTCTGTTCTTTTCTGTATGACTGATTTAATTTAGCATTAATCTGTAACATCCATCTATGTTGTCATAAATGGCAATATTTCATATTTTTTATGCTGAATAGTATTCTATTGTGCACGTGTGTGTGTGTGAGAGAGAGAGAGATTGTATATATAATCACATCATCTTTCACCATTAACACTTTCATCATTAACACTTCGGTTACTTCCATACTTTGGCTCTAGTAAATAATGAGGAAATGGACATAGACACACACACATCATTCTTTGGAAAAATCCCCAGAAACAGAATTGCTGGGACATATAGTAGATCTGTCTATTCTTAAATTTTTAAGGAAAATTCATGTTGTTTACATAGTAGTTACACCAATCTACTCATAAAATCTCACTGACAATATGCAAAGGTTCTTCACATCCTCTCCAGCACTTGTGATTTCCTATCTTTTGGATAATCATTTTAATAAATGTGAAGAGATATCTCATTATTGTTTTAATTGACATTTCCCTAATAATTAGTATAGAACATATTTTCATATACCTGTTGGCCATCTGTATGTCTTACTTGGAAAAAAGTCTGTTCATGTTTAAATTAAATTATTTTTTGTTATTGAGTTGTAAGATATTGACACCTTATCAGCAGTTCATTTGCAAATATCTCCTCCCATTCAGTTGGCAGCTTTTTCATTTTCTTGATAGTTTCTTTTGCTGTGCAGAAGCTTTTCATTTTTATTTTTAATTATTCTTTATTCTATTACAGTTGCCTCAAGTCCTTGTGCATGGGTCATTCATACAAGTTCCTTGACTAGTCCCTTCCGCTTCTTGCCACCATTCACTTTTCCATCCCCTCTGGCAGTTGTCGATCTGTTCCTCATTTCCATGCCTCTGGTTATGTTTTGCTCATTAGTTTATTTTGATCATTAGATTCCTAATTTTGTTTCCTTTTTAAGATTTTATTATTTTTAGAGAGAGATGGGAAGGGAGAGAGGCAGAGAGGGAGAGAGACATCGATGTATGGTTGCCTTTCACCTGCCTCCAGCTACAGACCTGGGTGGAGACCTGGTTATGTGCCCTGGCTGGGAATCAAACCAGCAACCTTTGGGTTCACAGGCTGGCACCTTATCCACTGTACCAGCAACCAGGGCTAGATTCCTTTTTTAAGTGAGACCATATGGTATTTGTCTTTCACCAACTGGCTTATTTCACTTAGCATCATGGTCTCCAGTTTCATCCACGCTGTTGAAAAAGGTAGGAATTCCTCTCCTTTCTTTCTGCTGTGTAGTATTCCATTATGTAAATACAGCACAGTTTGTAATCCATTCCTCTACTGATGGGCACTTAGGAGGCTTTCTCCAACATTTGGCTATTGTAAAAAGTGCTGCTATAAACATAGGGGTGCATAAATTCTTTTGAATTGGTGTTTTGGTATTCTTAGGGTATATTCCATTGCTGAATCAAAATGAAGTTCCATTTTTAGTTTTTTTGAGGAAATTCCATACTGATTTCCACAGTCTCTGCACCAGTCTGCATTGCCACCAACAGTGCGCTAGGGTTCCCTTTTGTCCACATCCTCCCCAGCACTTGTTTGTTGATTTGTTAATGGTGGCCATTCTGACATGTGTGAGGTAGTATCTCATTGCGGCTTTACTTAGCATCTCTCTGATGGATAGTGATGTTGAGCATTTGTTCATATGTGAATGAGCCCTCTGTATGTCCTCCTTGGAGAAGTATCTATTCAGGCCTTTTGCTCATTTTTTAAAAGATTTTATTTATTATTTTTAGAGAGATGGGAAGGGAGAGAGGCAGAGAGGGAGAGAGACATCAATGTATTGTTGCCTTTCACCTGCCTCCAGCTACGGACCTGGCTGGAGACCTGGTTTGCAACCTGATTATGTGTCCTGGCTGGGAATCAAACCAGCAACCTTTGGGTTTGCAGGCCGGTGTCTTATCCACTGTGCCACCAGCCAGGGTCTTTTGCTCATTTTTTAATTGGATATTTTGTGTTCCTCATGTTGAGTCATATGAATTCTTTATATATTTTGAAGATTAGCCCCTTATCAGATGGATCACTGGCAAATATGTTCTCCCATACAGTCATTTTCCTCTTCATTTTGATACTAGTTTCTTTAGCCATGTAGAATTCATAACAATCTATATGTTCAACGCCATTCCTGTTAAAATACCAATGACATATTTAACAAATACAGAAAAAAATATTTCAAAAAAATTATATAGAACCAAAAACAGACCCTGAATAGCCTCAGCAATTTTGAGAAAGAAAAACAAAGTTGGAGGGATCACAATACCTGATACCAAACTGTATTACAAGGTCACTGTAATCAAAACAGTCTGGTAATAGCATAAGAACAGACACATAGATCAATGGAATAGAATAGAGGGCCCGGAAATTAACCCAGGTCTCTATGGTCAATTAATAATTGACAAAGGGGGAAGGATCATAAAATGGAGTAAAAATTGCCTCTTCAACAAGTGGTGTTGGGAGAACTGGACAGGGACATGCAAAATAAAATAAAACTAGAGGCCAACTTACACCATAAACCAGAATAAACTCAAGATGGATAAAAGACCTAAATATGAGTCATGATACCATAAAAGTCATAGTGGAAAACATAAGGAGTAAAATTTCAGAAATCCCATACAATGATATTTTTGCCAATATATCTCCTAGGACTAGGGAAGTAAAGGAAAAAAATAAACAAATGGGACTACATCAAACTGAAAAGCTTGTGTAAAAGCTTTTTAAATTTGTATAGTTCCATTTGCTAATTTTTATTTTGTTTCACTAAACTTTGTAGCCAAATTCACAAAACACCACTAAGCCCAATGTCCAGAAGCTATTGCCTATGTTTTATTCTGTGACTTTTATTGTTGCAAGTCTTAAATTCAAGTCATTAGCTCATTTAGAGTTAGTTTGAGTATATGGGGTAAGACAGTGATCTAGTTTCATTATTTTGTGTATGGCTATATAGTTGCCCTACACCATTTATTGAAGAGATATCTTCTTCCACTGTATATTCTTTTTCTTTAAAAGACTTTATTTAGTTAGTTTTAGAGAGGGGGAAGGAAGAGAGAAGGAGAAGAAAAACATCAATGGGTTGCCTCTCATGCACCCCAAACTGGAAACCTGGCCCATAACCCAGGTATGTGCCCTGACTGAGAATTGAACTAGTGACCCTTTGGTTGATAGGCCAGTACTCAATCAATTGAGCCATACCAGCCAGGTCCTCTATTGTATATTCTTGACTACTTTGTTGTAAATGAGTTACCTAGTCATGTGAGGGTTTGTTTCTGGGCTCTGACATCTGTTCAGTTTCTGTGTTTTTCTGTTTGACTACTATAGCTTTGTAATACAGTTTGAAGTCAGAGAATGTAATACGTTTGGCTTTGTTCATTTTTTCTCAGGGTTCTTAGACTATTCAGGATTTTTGTGGCTCCCAACACATTTTAGAATATTGTATTATATTTCTGTGAAAAAATACAATTGCAATTTTGATAGGGATTTCATTGAATCTGTAGATTGCATAAGGTAAAATGGACATTTTTAAAATGCCATATCTTTCAATCCATGAACATGGAATATCTTTTTCAGTTTCTTTCAATAATGGCTTATATTTTTTAGCACACAGGTTTTCACCTCTTTTTAAAGTTTATCCTTAGATATTACATTCTCATTGTTGTGATATTAAGTGGGATTTTTTCTTCATTTCCCTTTCTGAGAGTTCATTGTTAATATATAGAATCAACAGATTTTGTATTTTAACTCTCTCTTGCAAATTTATTATATTCATTTATTCAAATAGTTTTTAAATGGAGTTGTTATGGTTTTTTATGAATAAAATCATGGTGCTCTGCAAAAAGTGACAGTTTTATTTCTTCCTTTCCAATTTGGATGCTTTTTATTTCCTTTCCTTGACTAATTGCTCTAAGATTTCCAGGACTATGTTGAATCAGAATAGTGAGAAGGCAGCTTTGTTTTGTTTCTAATCTTAGAGGAAAGACTCACTTTTCATCGTTGAGTATATTATTAACTGTGGTTTTGTCACTTATAGCCATTTTATGTTGAGATACTTTCCTTTTTTATACTCATTTTATGAAGAATTTTTATCATAAATTGATATATAGCTTTACAAATGCTTATTCTGCATCTATTGAGCAGCCATATAATTTTTATCCTTTATTCTATAATGTGATATATTATATTGATTGACTTGTGTATGTTGAATCATCTTTGCATCTCTGGAATGAATCCCACTTGATTATAGTATGTGATCCTTTAAATACATTATTATAACCATATTGCTGGTATTTTATGGGGGACTTTTGCATCTATGTTTATTGATATATTTATAGAGATACTGGCCTAGAGCTTTCTGTGTGTGTCTGTGTGTGTGTGTGTGTGTGTGTGATGTGTGTGTGTGTGTGTGGGGGGGGGTGATGGTGGTGGACTTTCCTGATTTAGGTAACAGTGAAACGTTAGCTCATAAAATAAGTTAGAAAGCATTCTCTCCTCTTAAATTTCTTAGAAGAGTTTGAGAGGTAGATATTAACTCTTCTTTGAATGTTTGATAGAATTCACCAGTGAAGCCATCTGGTCCTGGAGTTTTGTTTTTGCAGAGATTTTTAATTACTGGTTTAATTTCCTTACTAGTGATTAGATATTCAGGTCTCCTAATTATTCATGATTCAATCTAGGGAATTTATATGTTCCCGTAATTTGCCCATTTCTTCTAGGTTGTCAAATATATGGTGCTATATAGCTTTCATCGTATTCTTATATAATCCTTTGCATTTCTTTGACACCCACTGTAAGTAATGTCTCTTTCAAATTTTCTGAGTCTTTTCAAGCTGAAGTGTTGTTAGTTAGATTTATTTTTTCCAAAAAAAACAGCTCTTCATTTTATCAATTTTTCTATTCTCTATTTCTCTGATTTTTAGTATTGTCTTACTTTTCTAATTTTAGGCTTATTTTGTTGTTCTTTCTATAGTTCCTTAAGGTGAAATGTTTATTTGAGATATATTGAGATTTTGCTGCATCCCAAAGGTTTTGGTATATTATAATTCTGTTTTTATTTGTCTCTATGTGTCATTTGATTAATTTTTATTTCTTCATTGACCTGGTAGTTGTTTAGTATCATGCTGTTTAATCCCAACATATTTGTGATCTTTTCAGCTTTCTTACTGATTTTTAGTTTCATATCATTGCGATCAGAAATTCTTGTAATATGATTTCAATCTTCTTAAATTTATTGAGACTTGTTTTATATCCCAATATTTAATTTGTCCTTGAGAATGTTTTATGTGTGCTTGAGAAGACCGTTTGATGTGTTAAAAATCAATGATTATTCTGTTGTCTGTTTTACCATTTGTGTCTGATAATTTATTTTGCTGCTTTTGGGTTGAATAGATATATATTAATAACTGTTATGTCTTCTTTATTTTCTCCATTATTATAAAATATTTATCTTTGTTACTTTTTTGCTTTGATATCTATTTTGTTTAATAAGTATGACTATACCCATTTTCTCTGGATCCCATTTGCTTGGTATCATCTTTTACCCCTTCATTTTGAGCCTGTTTTTGTTTTGGAGAAAAGATGAGTCACCTGAGGGCAGCATATAAATTGAGTCTGACCTGCTACTTTGTACCTTTTGATTGGTGAGTTCAGTCCAGATACATTTAGGGCAATTGTTGATATACGAGAACTTGCTATGACCATTTTACCTTTTGTTTTCTGATTGTTCTATCTCTATTGTTTCTTTGCCCTTGTGTTTGTGTTTTAGTTAGGTGGTATTCTGTGATTTTTCAAATTTCCTCTTTTTTAATGTTTTGTCTCTAAATTTTTGTTTGTGCTTACTATATTTTCATAAAATGTGTCATAGGTAAAATGATCCTTTTTCTTCTAATAACATCTTCGATAATTTGCCCATGTTAAGTTCCATTCTTCTCCTCTTCTCCATTTATGCTTTTGTTTTTAAAAATTACCCCATTTTATGTTGTGCATTTGTTACCAATTACAGTAGATATTGTTATTTTAAAGATTTGTTCCCCTTTAACCATTATGTTAAATTAAATGTTTAATACCCTATTCTGAAATAGAGTTGCCATTTTTTGCTTCAGTTTGTCTGTTTTGTGTAATTTTATCTTTTGTTTTAGGTAGAAGAAGTCCTTTCAACATTTCCTATAATGCAGACCTTTTGGTAGTAAATTCCCTCAGCTTTTGTTTGTCTGGGAACACCTTTATTTTGTCTTCATATTTAAAGCATAACTTTACAAGACATATTATTCTTGGCTGATAGTGTCTCTCTTTTTAATATTTTTAATATATTCTACACGCTCCTGGTTTATAGGATTTCTACTGAGAAATCTGATCATAGTCTGTTGAGATTTCTTTTGTAAATTACAATCACCACCCCTCTGGCTGCGTTGATAATTCTTTTATTGTCATTAACTTTGGACAGATAATTAAGTGTTCTATTAGGTTTTTCTGTTTGAATGTGCATTTCCTTCACTAGATTTAGGAAGTTCCCATCAGTCATTTCTTTGAATAGACTCTCCGTTCCCTTCTTTCTCTTTTCTCTTTCTGATATATCCATTATCCTTGTGTTGTTCTTTCTAATAAAGTCAGATTATTCTGAGTTCTTTTAATTTTTTAACTGTGTAGTTCTCTTTTTCCACCTGAATTATTGGCACTCACTAAATTTCTTTTCCATGTGGTCTACTCTATGCCTAATGCTCCTTATATCATTTTGAGTTCTTTAACACCAAAATTTTTATTTGGTTCTTTTTATAGTTTTAATCTCTGGTATCCTTTTGTTCCCTAATTTTACTCCTGTGCTCATTGAACAGCCTTTTTGAGTGTTCTTGTATCTAATTGAGTTTCTTCAAAACTGCAACCTTACATCCTTTGCCATTTAAATTAGTCTTCCATTGCTTTGAGTTTGCATTTTGAAGAACTGTCATATAATTTTTGTGTTAACTATGATGCCTTCATCGTTTCTGGTGCTTCCTGGGTTGTTTCTGTTCTGGTGCATTTGAAGCAGTTATGTTAGATATGATTTGATTTTTTTTATTTTAAGAGTTCACCAAGTTGATAGTAAGAGCTCTTTTTTTCTTTTTTCCAGTAGATTAAGTACCCTAGTGCAAGTTTTTGTTTACTCTTACCTTGTTACTTGCACCGCTGTGGTTACAGAGTCAGCACTCTAGCCATGAGAGTCACTGCCTGGGTGACTGGGGTTCTGGGTACACTCACTGTGTCAGGTTGTCGTGGTCTCAGGGCTCTATGTGGAGATGTGTTGGGTAGGGGAGCCAGTTTTATAACCCTACCATGCTGTTACTTGGTTCTCTACAGTGGCTGGAACTGCTGTGCTGTAGCTATGAGACTACAGACATAGTTCCACTGCTGCTATGGGTCTCTGCCACCATTAGGGGAGGAAGCCAGATTTTTGGGTGATGACACTTTTTCAGTTCTCATTACCCTGTGCTGGCCCATAGTATGGGGGCTGAACTATGACTTCACCTCTGCTACCACATTAGCGGGGCTGCAGTCTCAACAGCGGTAGCTGGAAAACTTCATCTGCAGGTACCTCAAAAGGCATCGTCCCTTCCCTGTCCTGCCTCCCCTGTGTGTTTTAATACATCTGCCTTCAGAGGAACCAATGTGTGTATCTTTCAGGCATGGGAGAGTGTGGGCTATAGATGGCCAACTAGTTGTAGACTAAAGGAGAGATACAAAGGGGTCCTCTCTGCCATGATGCTCTGCTTTTTATTTTTATCAGTTAATGAATGGCTTCCTGGAAGCTCTATCCTCTCTAAAATATAATTAACAGCTTAATTGTAATAAGTAATTAACCCAGAAGGCTTCTAGTTTGCTTTAATAGAGAATTCAAGAGTAAGAAATGGGTTCTAAAAATGTTCAACACATTTTTCTCCCATGTTCTTAATATAGAGAACATCGTTGATCTTTTAAAAATGTTTGAAATCTTTCTTAATAAAAGCCTCAATTATTGGCTGCATGCCACACTTGATCTTACTCTATTAAGTTTATATCATGCCTAGATGGAAGAAGGATGCAAAAAACCTGTAAATTTAAGAAGAAATTTATTTATAGACATGATTTAATTGTTTAATTGTTCCCATTCTACATTCAATACAAAAGTGGCTAAATGTGTATATGTTTATGTATGTGTTAAAACCTGGCCATATGTATACACATATATAGGATATTGCATTTAATATAGACTTCCAGGGTTGTGAAAACATTACTAAAATTGGCATATCCTGGGATCTGTAGTGGAAGCAAATATATTTCAAAGACTTAAAAGCAAATAGAGAACATTCTTTGAACAAGCTTGATTTGAGTTTTAATAATATTTTATAATACTAATAAAATACAGAAAATCCTATATATTTGTAAATTTGTAATACAGTGCTGAATACTTCTTGGACTAAAGGGAAAAAATAAATTAGAACTTATTAAGCATGGCTAAATTGATTCTTAGAGGAAAATTTAGTCTCAAGAGCATAATTTAAGTTTAAAATCTTATAAATAGAAAAGTATATTAAACCCCAAAAAAGTTAAAGGAAGAAAATCATTAAGATAAGAACAGACATTAAGAATATAGAAAACAAATTGAGAATTAAGACTATCAACAGTGTAGCAAAAGGGTGTTCTTTGAATTTACTAATCCCTGTCAATATTTATTTGCAAAACAAATAAAATGAAAAATGGCACAAATAGCCAATGTCAGAAGAAAGAGACATGGTTATAGTTTTAATACCCATAAAAATATAATAAGGAATTATGAAATATTTTATGCTAATACTTTTAAAACTACAGATTAATTAAAAATTTTTTCTAAGAAAAGTATGGTTTAACAAAATGGACATGATAATATATAGATAACTATATTATATTAAGTGCATTAAATCCATATTTAATAATTTCTACAAAGAAAAGTTTAAGACCAGGTGGCTGTACTAGTGAATTCTCCCATTTATGTACATAAAAGGTAGATATAAAATTTATATTACATAAACTTTCTGTAAAAATGTAAGGACAGCATAATCTTGATAGCAGAATTGTACAATACCAGTACAAGACAAGAAATATGAAGGCAAGTCTTTTATTCATATATTTATATATGAATTATATTTATTATATATGTCTAGAGAGAGACACACACACACACCACACACACACACACACATATATATATATATATATATATATATATATACACCTTAAAATATGGAAAAGTGAATCCCATGTTATATAATCAAGGCATGCACTATGATGAAGTTAAAGTTATTCTAGGAATGCATTCAAATATTAAAAAGCCAGTGAACATAATTCATTACCATTACCAAAATTAGGGAGGAAATGAAATTTTATCATCTGAACCCCAAAGATAAAGTAAGAGGATTACATCTACATATACAAACATGTGTATAACAGTGATATTTATAATAGCCCAAAATGTACTCCAAATCTAGAATAATTTGCAAAATATTAATATAGTGATATATTTTGAAAATGAACAAACTATTACACTCAATACCAAAGATAAATATTGAAAACTTAATTTTAAATGAAGATAGAAAATGTATAAAAATATGTACTTGTGTTGCTAGTATTTCTAAGATCCTTGCTAGTAAATTTCTACCATTTGACCTAGGTAGCGATTACTTAAGTATGTTCACAATATGGTATTTCATAGAGCTTTATCCTTTACCCATTTCATCATGCATACTATAATTCAATCAAAAGCTTATATAGCCCCGGCTGGTGGCACAGTGGATAAGACGCCAGCCTGCAAACCCAAAGGTCACTGGTTCGATTCCCAGCCAGGGCACATAACCAGGTTTTGCAAGCCAGGTCTCCAGCCAGGTCCTTAGCTAGAGGCAAGTGAAAGGCAACCACATATTGATTCCTCTTTCACTCTCTACCTTTCTTCCTTCCCTCTTTCTAAAAATAATAAATAAAAATATTTTAAATAATAAAAGCTTATATAAATATCTGAAAGAACATCACATATTTATGATATAAAAAACATAGGTAAACTAGATAAGGATCTATCAACATTTTAATTAAAGAATTAGTAAATATTTTTGGTTCTTTGGGCCTTAGTGGTTTTGTTGAAACTACTTAACTCTGCTGTTAAAGCAGCCATTGATTATGTGTACAGAAACGTGCGACTCAGTTCCAGTTAAACTTTGCTTACAAAGTGGTGGCAAGCAACATTTGGCCTGTATGCCATAGTTTTCAATCTCTGCATTAGGTAATTAAAACAGATGGCTAGGGTAAATAAGACATGTATATCTACATGTTCAAATACGGTCAAAGTATTTTTTAATCTCACCTTTCTAAAATATTGCCTCATGAAAATTATTACTGGGAGTTGCCTAATTAAGTTATATTGATTTATTCATTTTTTAATTTTCATCTGCTTTACATCTTGGTATGATTTATATTACTACAACTAATTACTCATTGCAATATTACTGTGTTGAACCTGAAGATATATTGTAAACTAGATTTAGTATTTACCACCCCTTCCTCTTGGAGAATATGTTCCAAAATCCCTAGGGGATGCCTGAAACCACAGGCCATACTGAACCCTATATATACTATGTTTTCTCTTATATGTACATGTCTATGAGAAATCTAAATTTATAAATTAGGCACAATATAAGATTAACAATAATTCATAAAATAGTACAAATATAAAAATACATTGTAATAAAAATTATATGAATGTGTCCTCTCCCCTCTCTCAAAATATCTTATTGTACTGTATTCACCCTTCTTATAGTGAGATGAATCAAGGTGAATAATGTAGGAATTGTAAGTTAATGTTAGGCTATTATATGAGTTACTTGAACAGAAACACTGCAATACTGGGATAGTTGACCTAATAATCAAGGTGGCTACTAAGTGACTAATGGGAAAATAGCATATATCTAGTTTGGATACGCTGGACAATGGGATGACTCAAGTCCCAGGCAGGAAGGAGAATAACAATTTGAGATTTATAATACTACTTAGATTGATGTACAATTTAAAACTTATAAATTGTTTACTTTTGGTGCTTTCCATTTAATCATTTTGAACTGTTTTGATGATGCAGCTTACTGACAACATAGAAAATGAAATTGTGGGTAATGGGGCAGTGCTGTAACCATATTTAAAATGGATCCTTTTCAACATTTTTAACAGATATAAAAATTCAAGTAGAATATTATAACCTAACATCATTTTAATCACTATTGAAAGAGATCTGTTTATTATCACGGTTTATTTTATTAGAAGATTGCTACATTTGTTGTGTTATCAAAATTTGACTTTGTATTTATGTACTTAAAACATTAAGGGTTTCTAATTTAGAGCAGATTAATTTACTTCTGGCTTTGTTGGTTTTATGGTGAAATAATCTATTTACTTAAATCTTTCTTCTTTTGTTAATAGCTTAATTAGCCAGACAAACGTTTCCACACATATACTAAAACCATAAATTCCTTCCTAAATTGTTGCAGGCAAGAATTGGACCCTTGTCAAGCTGAACTGACTATTCTGGGGAGGACTATAAAAGCAAGTGAATCTATCAATCATGTGTCTAGAAAACTGCTGCCAGAATCTGGTTCTGTTTTTATTGGTGGGTTTCCAGATCTTCATGGAGCAAACCAGGTAATTCTATTGATATATGTATTATCATTTATGAAAAAGAGATGGGAAAACTTAAGAAAAATTTCCTGGTCAAAGGGGCCATCCACATGGTTTCAAAAAGAAATTTTGAACAGTTCTCCTAACATTGATTTATTATAGCAAAGTATAGCTAAAGTTTACTGTTCTATTTTATAAAATTGCTCCAATATCAGGCTATTTTTCCATCATATGGCTATAAATATGTGTTACATGTCATGATAATATTAAACATAAGGGCTTTTGTTCACTCCCACTCTAGTGACTGATGGATATATGAGAGGGTTGGCTTAATGTTATACCAAAAATAATTCAAGAGGTAGAACTGAAAGACCATTTCCAGCCTCTGCTTCATAAAAGGTTACAAAATAAAAAGCATGTTCTCTACGGAGTTTTGTGCATATGCCAGTCTACTCTCTAAGTTTCCATTTAGATAGTCTATATCTTCAATATTAACCTATAATTTAAGAAAAAACATGCATGCTAACTTAAATGTTATTATCTTGCTTCATTTTATGTTATTATAGAGAGCTACTTTAAAATTTTAAGTTTGCTTGGAAAAACCTACCCATAACTTGATACATTCATGCATCTTTTTCTTATATTTTCCAATGTGCTTTACATATAACTATTTATATATTTCCCAAATAAGAGGTGGATTTTTCATTAAAGTTTTTTAATTTTTGTGAGCATATTTTAATTAAATGTGAGTAGTTATCAAGACTCAAGGAGCTATTATTCAATTAAGGAGATACAGAAATATCTCTAATACAGTTAGGTATTTAATAGAAATATGAACAATATACAGAGGCATTGTAGTAAAATAAAACAGGAAGACTCCTGGTCTCTCTCCCTGGAGCAATAAGAAAATTGGTAGTTAGATATCCTAGAGGTAATTAAGTTACTACCAGGTAAATAATATGGAGACTGCCATTTAAGGCATATGGGAGAACATACATACAGAGACTTAGGTAGTGGAAAGGCTAAGGAGAAAGAGAAGTAGGAGTAGAAATAATATGTTATTGTGGAGACATGGAATTTAACATGAACTGAACAAGAGGAAGATTTGATGTTGGGAAAGTGAAAAATAGCCTGCAAATAATGAATTCTGTATAAAATATAAAATAATATAGATTTACATACTGGTGCCTAGTGATGCTATTTAAGAAGTTTTAACAAGGAGTGATATTATAAAGTTTTCACTTTAATAACAGCCAAAGTATGGAATTGGGGGGTTTAGACTACCAGTTAAGAATTGGTAAAGTTAGATAATGGAAATACTTAAGTACTTGAAAATGGTGAAAGTGGTGAAAAGAGTGAGGAGATGACTATGAAAGCCATTGAACTTGTTGGTAATTATAGATTAAAAAATGAAATTTGAATGACCACATTGGCTTATATAAATAGAAAAATTGTGCTGTCTAATTAAGATGAGGATCAAAAGATTATTTATAGATAAAGATGGTAGGTTCAGTTCTGCATATGAGTTACTTTTGGGCAGGGATATTTTCAAATATTTAACTGGTTTGCTATCACCACTAATCCATCAGTCCACTTTATCTGTGCATTCTTGCTGGGTACCACTCCTATCAATAGGACATTGTAATATACAGTAAGTCATTTGAAATATGGGCCTTGAGTTCACAGGAGATCCTGACTATATGGCTGTGAGAGTGTTTATACAGGTGATAATGGAAACCACAATACTGGATTGAACTGATTTTGTTAAAAGAGAGAAGAGAGAGCTAAAGACTGGGGAATCCCTAGTCTAGAAATGGGTTAAAGGAGTGCCCACAAAATTTGTTAAGAAGTAGAAAGGTTGGCCATAGAACAAGGCTGAAAAAATGTCACAAAAACCAAAGATGGAGAAAGTTACCAGAAGGAGCATATGTGCAAAGTCAAAGCTACAAAAGGTCAACTAGAAGCTGCAGGAAACAAATAACAGAAAAAAATTGTAATGTTTTGAGTAAGAATAAATGGAGCAACAGAGTGATTTTAGGTTATTTTACCAGAAGACTGTTAAAACAAGTGAGAGAAAGATGTTGTTATCTTGTGGAATGACTGACTCTCAAAGTACAGTTACAGAGATATATATATAATACTAATTGACTATAATCTAAACATTTATCTCCCAAAATCTCTTTGAAAGGATTGGCATTTACTAAGGGATTGTCTCACTAAAAAGTTGATATTTGTTCTGTGGCTGAACGAATCAACTTATCTAGAAATTAAAAGACCAACCAATTAAACAGGTCGTTCCCCCCTTGTTAAAGATGCTGTATTTAAAAGATTTTATATCAATCCCTATTGATTCTTTATTCTTTCATTATATTGTTACTGTATTGTCATAGTAGCTCAATTGTGTGTGTATATAACATATGCTTATATTACTGTGCACTAAATGATTGATAACAAGCAAATTATAACATCCATATGGTAACACTTAAAGAGATATCATATGATAAATCAGAGAAATAAACAAAAACAACTTAGTGAACTTCTTTTAGTATAATGCAGCCCCTCTGAATATCTAAATATCATGCAGGCTCCAACTATCTAATTATTGTGTTCTGATTAAGAGCTGCTGTTTGAGCACAGTGGGTTGTCAGTACTCAGAAAATTAAAAACAACAGGTTTGCAGTATAAAACACTAAGGAAGAAAACGATAGCTGATTTCTTAAGCCAATAAATGTTAAGATACAATTATTCTCTTGGCTCTAAGTTTCCAATGTCTTTCTGTACTGCCCAGAGTCCTCCCTCCACATAGTAAGAGTCTCTAATCCAATGTGTATATGGTGACAGGTTGTTTAATGTTTCCTTTAACAAAAACACACAGAGCTCAGTATGTGAGAAGGGAAGGAAACAGTTAGAGACTTTCAGTTTTGTGCCTGAAGTGTGAAAAACTCTGCATCCCCTGATGACCATACGATAACTTCTAAAGTCTGAGATGAGAGTAAATGCCTTCTCTCTGGTGGTAGGAAAACACTTTCCTTGGTAGTATTCTAATTGCTTACACTTTTCAGTGCATGGACTCCTGCTTTTGGGTCCAAGTGGCTTAATGACACCAAAGTTTAATTCCTAATAAATGCAGGCCAAGTTACAATGGTACTAACTTTTCTCTTTGCTTTATAAAAGAAAAGAATTATGCAAATAAATGTCATTCTATGACTGGAATGTTTTCTACCTATGTAAGTTGATAACACAAAATGTGTTCTAGAAAGATGCTAGTTTTGATCACATTCAAGTCAGTTATGAATACTAAAAGCAGAATAGGTGGTGGCATCTATTCTATATAGGATTGAAATTCTTGAAGAATCAGGAACTGAGTTCATTTTGGCTGCTATAACAGAAATACCATAGACTCAGTACCAACAACCAAGTTAGGAAGGCTGGAAAGTCCAAGATTAAGATGTTTGTATAGTTCTCTGGGATCTCTTTTATAAAGGCTCCATTCCATTCATTAGGGCTCTACTTTCCTGACCTAATCTCCTTCCAAAGGCCCCACCTCCTAATACCAACTGGGGCTTAGGATTTCAAAACATGAATTTTAGGGGGACACATACATTCAGACCATAATATGATAATCTAGATATTTGATAGCAGAGGAAATGAAATAAGTATAAAATTTTCCATGATAAATTTGTATAATTGAGAAACCTTCAATATCTGACAGTAAAGTAGGCAGAGGAGTAAGAGCACAACTGGGAAAATGTAATATCACAGAAGGCAGAAGAGCAAGCTTCAAGGAAGAGAAATTGTTCAGCCTTGCTCAAGTCTGATCTAGTAAGAATAATGTCTGAAAACCATCCATTAGTTATTCTGACATGGAAATCATTGATAACTTTTCCAGAAAAATGATCACTTATATTTAAGATCATGATGGTGAATGAAGAGAAACTATCAGCATTCTGTTAGGAACCAGTATTTTCTCTTGGAAAAAGGGGCAGAATCTAGTTGGATATTTGCTTCCTATTACAACAATGAAATTTTGAACTGCAGGATGACAGTGTATTTTTTTAAAGTTAATTGAAAACCCATTTATAGTATTGCCTATAAAGTTGAAGATGTGCATATGCTAAACTACAAAATTTTCCTGTTTAGAAATGGGGATATACACTAGTCAATATTTTATACTTTAACACAAGAAGACATGTATTAGGATATTCATAGCAAATCATTTATAATACAAAAAGTAAAAAAAAACAAAACAAACATTTATTAAAAGTAGGATGCATGTTCTGTACACTACAAATATATACAGTGGTGAATATCAGTGAACTTCATGTCTTACATTTAAGTCTTAAATCAATTTGATTTGTGTTCATGGTGTAAGATAAGGGTCCAATTTCATTTGCTTAAATGTGGCTATCTAGTTTTCCAGTGTCATTTGTTAAAGTCAGTGTTCTTCCTTTATTATGTACCCTGATGAAGGTCAGTTGACTGTGTGTGTGTTCAAGGATATATTTCTGGACTCTCTGTTCTATTGGTCTACATCTCTGTTTATGCATGTATAATACTATTTGAGTGCTATAATTTTGAAATGTTATTTGAAATCAGAAAATGTGATGCTTTCAGCTTTGGTGTTTCTCCAAATTGACTTGGTTATGCATTGTCTTCTGTGGTTCTGTATGATTTTTAGAATTGTTTACTCTATTTCTAGAAAAAAAAAATCCATTAGGACTTTGATAGTGATTAATTGCATTGAATCTATAGATTGTTTTGGTAATATGGATATTTTGATGGTATAAACTTCCAATCCATGAACCCAAATTTTTTAAATTTTATGTGTGTTATTTAGTTCCTTTCATGAATGTTTAAATTTTCTAATTTCCTTTTTTATATAGTTTGTGGTTCATCTATAGACAAACAACTAATTTTTGTGGTATCCTGCAACTTTATTGAATTAATTTGTTCTAATTTTTTTTATCTTTAGGTGACTTTTTAAATATTTAAGATCATATTGTCTAGAAACATGGACAATTTTATTTCTTCCTTTCTTATTTGGATGCCTTTTTTTTCTTGCCTAACTGCTCAATTAAAACTTCCAGTAGTTTGGTAAATGGATGTAGCATAGATGAGCATCCTTGTCCTAATTCTGATCTCAGAGGAAAAGCTTTATATTTTTCATTGTACAATGTGGTGTTAGCTGGGAGCTCATCAAATATGGCCTTTTTATGGCCTAAATCATTTGAGTGTTTTTAACATGAAAAAAGCGTTTAATTTTGACTAATTACATGCATTTATTCATATAATAAGATTTTTATGTTTTATTCTGTTAAGGTGATGCAACACATGCACAATTAATTTTCATGTGTTGAAGCATTCTTGAAACCTAGAATCCCACCTGTTCATAGTATGAGCCTTTTAATGTGCTATTGAATTTGGTTTGCCAGTATTTTGTTGAGGATTTTTACATCCATGTTCATCAGGAATATTATCCCATAGCTTCTTTTGGTAGTGGGTGTATCTGGGCTTCATATCAGGTTAAGGCTGGCTTTAAAATATATGTTTAGAAATGTTTCCTTCTATTTAATTTTTTGGAAGAGTTTAAGAAAAGTTGATATTTATTATTCTTTTAATATCTGATATAATTTACTAATGAGAACATCTGACCCTGAGGTTTGGGGAGAGGGGAAGTTTTTGATTACTAATTCAATCTTCTTACTAAATGCAGACCTATTCAGACTTTTTATTTCTTCATGGTAAGTTATGTATTTTTAGGAATTTATCCATTTCTCCTTGGTTATCCATTTTGTTGGTATATAATTGCTAATAGTATTTTCTTATGATCACTTTTATCTCTATAACATTTGTAATATTTCTTCTTTTATTCGTGATCTTATTTATTTGAGTCTTGTTTTTTTCTTTTTATCTAAGGTTTTGTCAGTTTCTTCTAAAAACCAACTCTTAGTTTTGTTTATTTTTTCCCTATTTTTTTATTTTGTCTTTGGTTTATTTCTTCTTTGATATTTATTTTCATTCTTCTACCTTTGGTCTTAGTTTGCTTTTATTTTTCTAGTTCTTTCAAATATGGTATTAGGTTGTTTATTTAAAGCTTTCCTTCTTTATTAAGGTAGGTGTTTATCCCTATTAGAGCTGCCTTTGCTGCACCACATAAAAGCATGATAACTGTAATGTAATATTCTCTGACCAAATCCTGGCATGTAAAATGTTGCAGTTTGGCAAATATTCCTACATGGAGAGAAAAAATATTTTATGTGCATATATATGGTCTTTCAAGAAACAAGTTGGATTGGTAGAAAAAATACCAGATGTGAAATGAGAATGCTTGATTTCTAATTTATATCTCCATGAAAAAAATTATGTTGTGCATTGTTGACCATTACTTGAAATGTCTGTGCCTCAAACTTTTCTTCTATACTGATGTCATTAGATTATTTTTAAGTCTATTCCAATTCAAAATTCTGTGGCTTTATGCTATTTCTGTTTGCATAGGTAGATAGTAAGGCAGAGAGATTATCAATATAGATATATAACATTTAGTATAATATGATACTAAATAATATATAATATACTATTTATTCAGCATGAATTACACAGACTTTTATACTTAGTATTAAGATACCTTGGATGGGTAGCTTAGTTGGCTAGAGCATCATTCCAATATACTAGATATGCCAAGGTTGCAGGTTTGATCCCCAGTCAGGTCACATGCAAGAAAGAACTACTGGAACAACAAATTGATGTTTCTCTTTCTCTATCTCTCTCCCTTCCTCCCTCCCTGTTTTCTCTCTACCTCTCTCCTGCTAAAACTCAATCAACCAATATTTTTTAAAAGATACTATCCCAGTAGTAAATCCTATTTTATTCTATTTACCTAGTATCATGTAACTTTTATATAATATCCCTAAGGGAACTTTTCTGGAGACTCCCATCTGGTGTTCCGTCTGTCTATGCCTAAATTTCCATTTAATTGTAAAAGGCCTCAAAGAGCTTGTATTTTAAAATGAAGAAACTAATCAACAAAACTACGTAATAACATATTCATGCCCATAGCTTAAACTCTGAAAAAAAATACAAATGATGCCTGCCTGTGAACCCAAAGGTCACTGGTTCGATTCCCAGCCAGGGCACATAACCAGGTTGCAAGCCAGGTCTCCAGCCAGATTTGTAGCTGGAGGCAGGTGAAAGGCAACCATAAGCTGATATGTCTCTCCCTCTCTGCCTCTTTCCTTTCCCCTCCCTCTCTGAAAATAATAAATAAAATCTTTTAAAAAATACAAATGAAAATTGAGATAAATGAATATATTCAAACTTTTACTATATTAATTGATTTATTAAAATCAAAGTGCTTCAATATTTCCTCAGAAGGGTTAAGGTACAATGGATAAAGTAAAGTGAGAAGTAATGTAGTTTATATTAGGGAATTCTAATAATACAGATCATAACTTTAAACCCTATTTAATTTTGCAGCATTGTCTATGTAACTAAACTCAAATAAAATCAATTCCTGGCTTAAATGCTTTGGAGATATAATTTGGGAGATAATATTCTAGTGAAATTTAGAAATTAAAGCTAATTTAGCTGAAGCCTAATGAGCAGAGCCCTCAGGTGAATGATCTCACGTATGAAACCATAATGTAAAATTTAAAGATGCTGAGACTTGGGAAAATAGTGAAACATGAATTCTGAGAATTTGCAACATAATCTATAAAGATGAAAATAAAATACTTTATGTCAATTATAAAATCTTACATAATCCAAAATTATTAAATCTGCTTCTCTCAGTAAGGATACTGGTCCCTTCAAAGACAAAATGTGAGCAGTATCTATTTACATTACATGGGGAAACAAAATCATTGAGAACAAATGCTCTCAGGGCTAAGACTTTATCAACCTAGTGGGGATTTTTGTTTTTCGTTTTTTGTTTTTTAATTTATTTATTTTTAGATAGAAAGGGAGAGAGAAGCAAAGAGAGAAACAGCAATGTGTGCTAGCCTCTCTGAGCCCCTGACTAGAGACCTGACCTGCAACCCAGGCATGTGCCCTGGCTAGAAATCAAACTGTTGACCCTTTGGTTGCAAACTGGTGCTCAATCCACTGAGTCACCAATCAGGACAACTCTGTGTTTTTTATATATCCTTTTCTCCATGACATAAGATAATAGTATCTTAAAGATTCAGTGACATCACTACCAATTAATTCAGAAGAGGCAGAATTTAAAATTGGAGCTCTGGAGTTGGAATAAATTCTAGCTCCCGTAATCCATAGCCATGAGCCTTAGGCAAGCCATGGACCCTTTCTTTTCTTCCTTCATCTGAAAATGTCACTGCCATCATTTGGGGGTTGTGATAAGCAAGACTGAAATACTGTAAAGTGTACATTTAATAATTATTATTCTTTACCATTACTGAGTTTCTTTTCTATAGTAAAATTTATTTCTACCTTGTGCTAAATAGACATTAAATATTTTTTACCCTGGCTGGTGGCACAGTGAATAAGATGCAGGTCTGCTATCCCAAAGGTCACTGGTTCGATTCCCAGCCAGGGCACATAACCAGGTTGCAAGCCAGGTCTCCAGCTAGGTCCGTAGCTAGAGGCAGATGAAAGACAACCCTACATTGATGTCTCTCTCCTTCTCTGCCTCTCTCCCATTTCCTTTCTCAAAAATAATAAATCTTAAAAAAAAATTTTACATTATTTCTAGCCCTGTGTATTCCACATGGGAAATCAAAGTTTTGAAATTCATCGTGATATACCAATGAACGAGCATGCTGTGAAAAATTGATCTTAGGTCATATGCTAAGCAGTTTCTTAAATACTCAGTATAAACATAATTACCATTTTGTTTTCCTAAAATGATCTCTATATGTTTTATTTTTGCCTCACTTACTTATAAAAGTGGATTAATGAATATGTAATTTCCTGGCACGTAAAGCAATGTAATTTGTCTACCTTTCTAGAATAAGAAAGTAGAATTTCTTCTCTGCACTTCTATGAAACCTTGTTCTTCACCTTAACACTTATCTGCTGGCTGTCCCTCAGGCTTAGATACCTTATCCATTAGTCTTCTTCACTGGTGTGAGGAATCTCATCATCCACACACCTGAAAGGGGCATTCATCTGTTCATTTATTCAGCAAGTGGCCAAGCATTCTGAAGCATGCATTGCTTTTTTCCCCCTAGGAACTGTTCGAAGTTCATTACAAATATTAGCTCATTTAAGCATTATAACATTTAATCCTATGGATAGATATTGATCCATATTTTACAGCTAAGAAAACTGAAGCAGGGTGAGACTAAGCAACTTGCTCAAGGTCACACAAGGTAGAATCAGTATTTGAACCCATGCAGCATGTGCCCAGGATCAACATATTGTATGATCTCAATCAGGAAGCCTGGCCTGATATTTAAAGTGTGTGTGGAAGTAAGATCATTTAGGATAATCCCTCCCACAAAATAAAACCTATACAAAATATCCTTCTTTATAAAATCATTATTGTCTTTATAATAGTAGTTAATAGTTTCTGAGCACTTTTTCTTTGGACACGATCCTCATAAGTACCTTGTACTTGCTGTCTCATTTCATACTTTTAGCGGCTCTTTGAAGTGGGTGATAATACCATCTCTATTTCACAGAAGCAATTGATGCACACACAGTCTGAATGGCTTAAATAAATGACCTTAACAGCTATATGGGAGTATTTGGGGAAAAAGAGCAGAGGATGGGAGATTTTGTACAAGAGGGCTGAACAGTTTAAGGAAAGGAAAATAAAGAGGCTCAATTTTTCGAGGAAATAAGAATGGAGAGGAGGAAACAAATTCTATAAATATTTGTATTAAAATCAATAAAGCTTATCACTTGGAATTAAATTGAAGTAGTGAGTGGAGTCAGGGACAACAACCAAGTTTCTATCCTGGATGACAAAGGTAGCTGAGAAGACTAATCCGAAGTAGAAAATCTTAGCATGGAAGTAAGTCAATGGGAAAAGGTGATGAACTCATTTTTGTTCCTTTGAGTATGAAGTGCCTCTGAGAGTATATGATTAAGATTTCCATGAGATAGTGGATGAAGCTCAGAGGTGAGACCTGACACATTTTGTGCTCTCATTGAAACAATGAGAAGGAATATAATGACCAGGGGAGAGTGTGGAATTATAAAAACCACCTTTCAGAAAACAAAATACACCCTGACTGGGGGCACAGTGGATAGGCACCTGCCTGCTAACCCAAAGGTCGCTGGTTCGATTCCCAGACAGGGCACATAACCAGGTTGTAAGCCAGATCTCCAGCCAGGTCTGTAGCTGAAGGCATGTGAAAGACGAACATACATTGATGTCCCTCTCCTTCTCTGTCTCTCTCCCTTTCCTTCTCTCTAAAAATAATAAATCTTAAAAACAAAACAAAACAACTCATTCCCCCACACGTCCTTCCAGAAGTCATTAGCATTCTCAGTTAGTGCAGCTCTGCAGGGCTGTCAGATGTCTGTTTCTAAGATATCATATCACTGACCTGTTTCAAATTCTTAGCCTCTTTTCTCTTCCATCTGCAAACACTAACTTCATCCCCAGACCTTCATTTTCCTAGGTTTCATAGTCATCCACAGGTTTTCAGGTACAATTAGCTGTCTCCAGACCCCTTTTGCCCTGTGCCTTTGACATGTGACACTGTCTATCTGGAGGAGCACCTCTAATCATCTATACCCAAGAAGTTCTTTTGGTCTTGTCCAATTCCTCATGGCAGCTTTTCCTGACAGAGAAGTGTTCTTTTTAATAGGATTCCATAGCAACTCGTATTGTATTCTAGCCATTCTCATTTTATTTTTAATGCAGTCATCACTTTGTCTTCTGTCTTCTTCCACTTTAGTGCACACTTTATGAAATGATGGACTTGTCTTATTTTTTTGCTTTTTAATCTTCACTGCTTATATCTGGTTCTACAGGAGCTCACACATGTATTGAATACAAAATATTAAAGTTTATTTTTGGATTGTATTAATGTTAATAAAACAATTAAATCTTTATGAGGCTCACTGGTAAATATGAAGGAAAATATAGTTGTCGACAACAGGATAGCTTCATGATGAAAATGCTTTTACCGGTTATCATTTCTGATATTTGAGATTATATATCATGGAGTATTATGTAAAATCTATATATTTTTTAGAATTTTAAATACATCTTTCAAATATATATGTCTACCCACAGTCTTCCAACCAGGGAGTATATGACCAAGAAAGCAAGTCTAGTATAGGTTAAATTTTTTCAAACATACACATGATACACATGATCAATTGGCAAAATTTTAGTAAACAACATACCGCAAAAGGGTTATATTTTGAAATAAATTTATTCTTATATGTAAATACATTAAGATAGTCATTAATTATTTAATTGTTCAAACAAGTCTCCATTTGCTTCAATAATAGACTCGATTCAACTTTGGAATCTTGAGCACACTTTCATTAACTTTTCTTTATCCATGGACATCATCATGTTTTCAGTCTTAGCTTTAACAGCCTCTTTATTGGAATGAGGTTGTTTATTAACTCCTCTCTCACAAATGCTACGTACATAATAGTCTAAAGGATTTGCATGTGGTGAACTAGGTGGCCAGACTTCCTTTGACCAGAATTCAGGAACATTGGCACTGATAAATTCTTGCCCCTTTTTGGTGTTATGTGCTGGTGCACCATCTTGTTGGAAGATAAAATGATGTCCATTTGCTACTTGCTTCATCCACAGCACAACTACTTCTCTCAAAAGATCAAGGCAAACATCCTGGATCTTCATTGATAATCTCCTGGATTGTGTAAAATATCTGGACTTGTGTGATCCTTGAGTACCTTATGCATTTTCATTGTTGATGTGGTGACATCAGGATCAGCATCATACACCTTGCTCATGTTGTAAACTGTAGGTAAAGGGATGTTATTGAAGTGCACAGTTTCCTTAGCAGTTCACTCTGCACACATCCAAAAATTATGGTTTCTCTAATGTCATATTCCTTTGACATGATGGTTGCTCTCAGAATTTAATACTTTATATCTGAAACAATGATGTTAAATCATAACCTTAAAAATATAGCTTTACAAAATTAATAAGCACATGAAATAAGGAAATGCAACATTTTTGCCAATTTATCCTGTGCACCCTGAATTGTGTAAGAAGCATTAACATTGCACTACAGTTTCAGCCTGGGAAAGCCTTGTACTGTCTGTGGGCCCCTTAACTCATATTTTGAATGAAAGGTTAATTTAGAGAAATATTTTTTTAGGGAGAAAGAAAGGGAGAAAAAGAGGGAGAAAACATTGATGTATAGTTGCCTCTCACGCATGTCCAGCCAGGGACCTGGCCCACAATCCAGGCATGTGCCCTAACTGGGAATTGAACTGGTGACGCATTGGTTCACAGGCCAGCACTCATTCCACTGAGCCCCACCAGACAAGGCTGAAAGGTTAATTTTAAGGTTAATGTATTCCGTGCTATTCTGAGAGTAATAGCAAGTAGTTTGTGGTACAGTCAAGTGACAGCTTCCTCTGTAAAGTGAAGAAAAATGATAAATGAGGCTGTATGTGAAAGTTACAATGCCTGCCATGTTCTTATACTTAATTATCAAATCTTCCTAAACCATAGAAAATTACTCATTTCTTTAACAAAAAATATTCTCTAATATTCCATGTACTGATTAACAAAATATATTTTGTATTTTGATAAGGACATCTGAAGTGTTAAGCAACCAACTTTTAAGTGCAAATTTCTGATCAAGATAATGTTTCATTTATCTTTTACTTGGTAATAAATCATTCCAAAAAAAATGTATTGCTTAAAGCAACAGCTGTTACTTATTTGTTCACAGTTCTATAATAGCAGTAGGACTCAATGAGGAGGGAGTATTTTTGCTACACTTGGAATCTCCTGGGATGGATAAATCCAAACAACTTCCTCATGTATGTGTCTTCAGTCTCAGCGAAGATGATTTGAAAAACAAAAGGCTTCCTGGGTTTCTCTCTTTCTTCCCTCTCTCCCACCCTCCCTGGCCCACTGCTTCCCTATAAAGGTAGCTGGGGCCTTTTCCACTAAAAACACAGCTGCCTCAGGTTACTTGAGCTTCTTATGTGGTGATTGGCTTTTCTCCCAAAGCACAAAAGCAGGCACTTCCAAGCCTTCTTAATTTCTAGGCTCTTAAAATGCCATGCCTGTTGCTTTCACATTGCTATTACTGGGTCAGCCCAGATTAAAGGCAAGGCGAAATAGACTCCACTTCCCTATGGGGAAATGGCAAATTTATACTGAAAAGGAGAATGAAAGATGGAGATAAGATTGTAGCCATAGGAATGCAATCTGTCACCAACACTTAAACACATTAAGCAAATACCTCTAAGCATAGATTAAAATAAATTCATATCCAAACATACATCACACTACACTAAACATTTCAAAATATGTTGCATGCAGTGGAGTTCTGAACTCTATTTAGTAATTGCCTCTGCAGATTATATGCTAAATGTTTGTGTGTCACGCGCCAGGCACATGGTGTCAAGAATCGCAGGTTGTATCTTTCCTGTGAATGCTCACAGGCTGCTCTCATGTATTATATGATTCCCTTCAGTGTGGCCTGACCTGCCTGGACTCCGAGGCATGTCTGAGCCTAACTGTGCAGGGACTGTGTCAGAGTGCCCAGCGCCCACCAAGGTCCTAGTGATGACACTTCTCTCAGCTGTCTGAGGTCTTTCTCTGTTCTCTGTGGCTTTCTCTGTTCTCTGTTGTCACTACTTCAAACTCCCAAGAGCTGTGTTTCCCACCTATTACCAATCTATTACGTAGCCTAACACTCCCTGCCCTCCTCCTTTTGCTCTTTTTATTTTATTTTTCTGCACTCCTGCTCTTTTCTCATATTTTCAAGCCACTAGCTCATTTTTCTTTTTCCCTTGCTGGTGTGCCTTGGGTTATTATAGTCAATAGAAAATAATCTTTTTCTTCTGTGTCTTTACTTATTGGTTTTTTGTTTGTTTTAATTGAGTATTTTAATTGCGTCCTGACCTCAGCATTATGTTTACTTTTATTTGATTGCTTCTGAATGATTGACTAAGTATGAACACTTAAATAGTGATACTTAAATGGTAAAAATAACAAAAACTTATGAGTACGATAAGAAGTACCATTTAAAAACTCATGTTTATTGTCCAGCTTTTCTTTATTTTTTTTTTTTACTTTTATTGTTGTTGTATTACATCCACCCCCATTTTGCTCCCCTCTGCCCTACTCCCCACCCACCCATTCCCCCCAAAGCCAATCCCACCTGTTGTCCATGTCTATGTCCATGGTTCCTTTATACTAGGTTCTTGTCTAAGCTGCTCCCCTTCCTTGCCTCTGCCTCCCCCCTCCCCCCAACCCTTCTCCCCTGACCACTGAAGGCCTATTCACTGTATTCATATATTTGGTTCTGTTTTGCTTGTTGTTAGTTTTATTCATTATTGTCCTATAATGGGTGAGATCATATGATATTTGTCCTTCACTGACTGGCTTATTTCACTAAGCATAATACTCTCCAGTTCCATCCATGTTGTTGCAAAGGGTACAAGTTCCTTCTTTCTTTCTGCTCTATAGAATTCCATTGTGTAAATGTACCAAAGTTTTTTGATCCAATCATCCACTGATGGATGGGCACTTAGGCTGTTTCCAGCACTTGGCTATTGTAAATAGTGCTGCTATGAACATAGGTGTACGTAGGTTCTTATGAATTGGTGTTTCAGGATTCTTTGGGTATAGTCCAAGTAGTGGAATCGCTGGATCAAAAGGTACTTTCATTTTTAGTTTTTTAAGGAAACCCTATACTGTTTTCCACAGTGGCTGCACCAGCCTGCATTCCCACCACAGTGCACCAGGGTTCCCTTTGCCCCGCATCCTCGCCAACACTTGTTGTTTGTTGATTTGCTGATGATTGCCATTCTGACAGATGTGAGGTGGTATCTTATCGTGGTTTTAATTTGCATCTCTCTGATGACTGGTGATGTTGAGCATTCTTTCATATGCCTCTGGGCCCTTTGTATATCTTCCTCAGCAAGCTGTCTGTTCAGGTCCTTTGCCCATTTTTTAATTGGGCTGTCTGTCTCCCTGGTATTGAGTCGCATTAGTTCTTTATATATTTTGGAGATCAGACCCTTGTCTGAGGTATCATATGTTTATGTTTTCCCATACAGTTGGTTCCCTTTGAATTTTGCTGATATTTTCTTGAGCTGAACAGAAACTTTTCAATTTGATATAGTCCCATTTGTTGATTCGTTCTTTGATTTCCTTTGCCCTTGGTGAAGTATCAGTAAACGTATTTCTGCATAGGATATCCAAAAGTTTACTGCCTATATTTTTCTCCAGGACCTTTACGGTGGCATTGCTTATGTTCAAATCCTTTATCCATCTTGAGTTTATTTTGGTGTATGGTGTAAGTTGATGGTCTAGTTATATCTTTTTGCATGTTGCTGTCCACTTCTCCCAACACCATTTGTTGAAGAGACTGTTTTTACTCCATTTAATGTTCCTTCCCCCTTTGTCAAATATTAGTTGACTATAGAGTCCTGGGTTAATTTCTGGGCTCTCTATTCTGTTCCATTGATCTATATGTCTATTCTTATGCCAGTACCATGCTGTTTTGATGACAGTAGCCTTGTAGTATTGTTTGAAGTCCGATCCGGTATTGTGATTCCTCCTACCTTGTTCTTCTTTCTCAAGATTGCTGTGGCTATTTGTGGGTGTTTTTGGCTCCATATAAATTTTTGAAGTATTTTTTTCTATTTCTGTGAAGTCTGTCATTGGTATTTTAATTGGGATTGCATTGAATATGTAGACTGCTTTGGGTAGTATGGACATTTTAATGATGTTAATTCTTCCCATCCACAAACATGATATATGCTTCCATTTATTTGTGTCTTCCTTGATTTCTTTCTTCATTGTTCTGTAGTTTTCTGAGTACAGGTCTTTGACCTCCTTAGTTAAGTTGATTCCTAGGTACTTTATTTTTCTTGTTGCTATGGTAAATGGGATTTGTTTTTTTGCTTCTATTTCTGTTGTTTCATTATTGGTATACAAAAATGCTTT